>CAUYON010107573.1:0-18158 GCA_963573935.1 Arctocebus calabarensis
CCTTTTTTTTTTTTTTTTTTGAGACAGAGCCTCAAGCTGTCGCCCTGGGTGCCATGGAATCACAGCTCACAGCAACCTTCAGTTCCTGGGTTCAAGCGAGGCTCCTGCCTCCGCCTCCCAAGTAGCTGGGACTACAGGCGCACGCCACAACGTGTGGCCATTGTTTGTTTGCAGCCATCATTGTTGTTTGGCTGGACTCGAATCTGCCAGCTCAGGTGTACGTGGCTGGGGCCTTAGCCCATTGAGCCACAGGCGCCGAGCCTAAATGCACATAATTCAAGGTGGTAGACACTGGTCTAGTTACCAGTCTCTTTTTCTCTCTCACTTTAAAATGTCTTTTTAAATCCCTTTGAAAAAGGTTTCATAGCTTGGATCATTTCCAGATATGTAGGAAGAAGATGTAGCAGTGAATAGTGCTGCTGTAATTACCTAATCTGGATATATCCAGAAACAGGGTACTTTTGAATCTTCTGTTGTCTTGGTGCCATTGGTGATCTTTTTTTTTTTTTTGAGACAGTGTTTCATTTTGTTGCCCTCCATAAGGTGCTATGGCGTCATAGCTCACAGCAACCTCAAACTCTTGGGCTCAAGTGATCCTCAGTTTTTCTATTTTTAGTACAGATGGGGGGGGTCACTTTTTGCTCAGGTTCGTCTTAAACTCATGACCTCGAATCCACCTATCTCGGCCTCCCAGAGTGCGAGGATTACAGGCGTGAACCACCGTGCCTGACTGCCATTGTTGATCTTTATTAATGATCATTATTCTGGCTCGACACCTGTAGCTCAGCAGCTAGGGTGGCCGCCACATACACTGGAGCTGGCGGATTCAAACCCAGCCTGAACCTGCCAAACAACAATGACAACTCCAACAAAAAATAGCCGGGTGTTGTGGCAGACGCCTGGAGTCTCAGCTACTTTGGAGGCTGAGGCAAGAGAATCGCTTGAGCCCAGGAGTTGGAGGTTGCTGTGAGCTGTGATGTGATGGCACTCTACCAAGGGCGACATGCAACATAGTTGAGACTCTGTCTCAAAAAAAAGAAAATCATTATTCTCAAAATAGCCACAATGTGCTGAGTCTCTAACTATTTGCTAGGCAGAGGCTGTCTGTTTTAGTGAGCTCACTAAGTTCTTACCATGGTATTGTGAGACAGAGATTATTATTTCCACTTTGAAAATGAAAAAGCAAAGACTTAGAGATGTCCAGGGGGCACAGTGTGAATGCTGGGAATTAAACCTAAATCTAGTCATCTGATTGCAAAGCCTGTCTTCTTCTCTTCTTTGCATTAAACAAAAGTTAAAAATAGAATGATACTCTAGTATGAGTGTGGGGGTGGATGGGGAGGATTGGTTATAAAAGATGACAAACAGGAATGAATGTCTTGAGGGAATGGCTGTTTCCTTATCTGCTGGGAGGTGAGTGTGGTGTGGATGAGGAGAGATTGGGATGTTACCTGCCATGGGAGATTCAGAGGGATGGTGCAGACTGTAGTTTCCTGGAAGGACAAATTACCATACTAGACATCTTGATTCTCACAATGGAGTTCTCTTCCTGCCAGCTCCATTGGCTCACAAAGGATATAGCAAATTTGGGAACCAGGTGATCCCTCAACCCCTTGATTTATTTAATTCTTTTCTGGTTTTTCTTGGCTTTACTCCAGGGGAATACAGAGAGAACGGTCTGGCAATACCACTTTCGGACCTGGCCGGACCACGGAGTGCCCAGTGACCCTGGGGGTGTGCTGGACTTCTTGGAGGAGGTCCACCACAAGCAGGAGAGCATCATGGATGCAGGGCCAGTCGTGGTGCACTGCAGGTGACAGCCTTTACCACCTCTCTAGGCCATAGCCTGCCCCGTGTCCTAGCACCCAGGGCTTGCTTTTACTTACCCATCCCCTGCTCTTTAACTGTAGGGAAATTTTAATATCTTTTGAGGCATGGATAAAGTATAACCCATTTAGGGGCATTTTGACCCTGAAGTATTTTTCTCATAGACCCTACAGGACTGTCAGGTGTTGGATGGTGGGGGTGAAGTGGACACACACGTTATTCTCAAGGATCCCTTAGTCATTTTTACTTGGTTTTCTTTTTTAATATAGTAATTTAGGATTCATCTCTTAGATTGTGATTCTAATTCTCTTCTACTGTGGCATAAGATGTATTTTTTTCCCCTGCCACTACACTTGTTGTTTGCTTTACAAGATTCTGGCTGCTTCCCATGAAGGCTTTTAATGGAGGCCGCTCTGTGGATTCTGTGCCATAGTTTGTAGACTGTTGATGTTCAAGTTTGGGCTTCATGATTACACTGGGGAAAGTTTGGTTTCCTAAATCTCTTTCATTTATTGGGCAAGTAAACATATGTGAAACTTTTTATCGGTCCAATATTTTAGAAAGCTACCATTTATTGAGCACTTGCTTTATGCTAGCATCTTAGCAAAGTTTTTTTTTTTTTTAAATAGCAACAAGTATGTTAGGATAAAGTGTTTTTTGTATTAATGCTCATACCACCACCCTAGAGATGCTATTGTCCCCATTTCACAGATGAGGAAACTGAGGATCAGAGAGGTTAAGGGACTTTCTGCAGGCACATTGTAGTGGTGAAGCTGAGCTCCTAGAGCAGGTTGGGCTGACTCCAAAGCCCTATACTCTTTGCAGCATATTTTCAGACATAAATAGATAATCTTATAAATAATTTCTAAGAGCAGATATTGTCTCTATTAATATTAATAGCCTGGTTTTGAGTAGGAAACCCCCATGAATAACTCCATTGTCCCTTTTTTTTGTCTTTCTGCCCATAGTGCTGGAATTGGCCGGACTGGGACTTTCATTGTGATTGATATCCTTATTGACATCATCAGAGAGAAAGGTAGGTCATCTGAAGGGCGAGACGCTGCAGTTCCATTTTGAGGTTATAGAAGCAAAGAGCCAAGAAAAGAGAAGTTGAATGTGAAGAATTTTTCACAAGGATCTGGGCTAAAGACTCTCAGTGTATCTGGCTAAGAACAGAAGTGATGCTATAACATTTGAGCTTTTGGTACAAAATGAAATCTAGGAGGTGTGGACCCCACTGCTTTGGCCTTTTGTTTCACATGCAGTGGTGACTCTACCTAGCCACCTAACCTTGTTAGGTATGGGGTGCTATTAGGAAGTGAGATGGGGTAGCACTCATAGCTTAGTGGGTAGGGCGCCGGCCACATACACCAAGGCTGGTGGAGTCAAATCTAGCCTGGGCCAGCTAAACAACAATGACAACTACAGCCAAAAAATAGCTTGACATGTGGCGGGTGCCTGTAGTCCCAGCTACTTGGGAGGCTGAGGCAAGCCCAAGAGTTTGAGGTTGCTGTGAGCTGTGACGGCACAGCACTCTATCGAGGGTGACATAGTGAGACTCTGTCTCAAAAAAAAAGAAGGAACGTGAGAGGACCCTAGCCTCCTAATCATGTAATCTGGTATCATTGGTATAGGTCAGAAGTTTAGTCTTGCAGCTGTTGGACTTGTTCAGTTAACACATTAAAGACTAAATCGGCTTTATCGCCAAGTCTACTAAAAGTTGTGCATTGCACCAGGCACAGTAGCAGACGCTTATATTTCCATCTACATAGGAGCCTGAGATGGGAGGATCCCTTGAGCCTGGGAGTTCAAGTGCAGCCTGGGCAACATAGATCCTGCTTCTAAAAACAAAACAGAAGTTTTATATCAAATAACTTCCTAGCTGTGCATTTTCTCCTCATTCTTTGTGGTGTTTGTTTTGTAGGTGTTGACTGTGACATTGACGTTCCCAAAACCATCCAGATGGTGCGGTCTCAAAGGTCAGGAATGGTCCAGACAGAAGCACAGTACCGATTTATCTATATGGCCGTCCAGCATTATATTGAAACACTACAGCGCAGGATTGAAGAAGAGCAGGTATCAGCCTGGAGAGGCTGGCATGTGGAATTTCATTTTCTTTTTCAGCCTCTTGGATATACTCTCCTTTTGAGCAGGAGGACAGACTCTGATAGACAACCATTTTTATTTGGGACCAGCAACATTCTCTATTTAGTAGCTATGAATTTTCAGTCCAGAAGTAAGGAACCACCATGCAGAAAGGTTATGATTTTCCCGGGCTCACATGGCCAGCTTAGAACTTCAGGCCTTGAAGTTTCTAGCCTGTTCCAGCTTTGATCCAGGGTGTGTTTATCCTGCTTCCATTTCTTAAAATGAATGCCTCACTTTTAATAGTGCACGGCAGTTTGGACCACTAATTTGGTTGAGTTGGAAACTGTGAAATTTCAGTTTTAATAAGCTGTGCATAATGAAGAAGATTGTGGAATTGGAGCCTTTCCATTTGTGGCTATTCATAACAGACATAAAGCAGAGATAATTAGGAATATGCTGAGTTGAGGGAAATGAGGAGAACTGCTCTTTTGGGGGCTGTGTATATCCCCCCACCCCCACCTCTCAACCCCACTGCTGTGCTTCAGGCAGTGGGGTGGTATCCAAACATCAGTGACGTTTGCCTTCCTTACCCTATTGATTGCCTTCCGGAGAACTCAGCTTCTCAAAATAGGAACTAAGCTCTTTTCAAAATGGGACCTGCCATCTATTTGAAAGATTTTTAGCCTACTAGTATAGCAGCTACATTATCAAAGTTTGGTTAGCCAACATAAGGCCCCTGCCAATTAGTTTAGGAAGATTTTAGCTCACACAGTGTTTTTGTTTCTTTGTTCAAAAACATCTTCAGAGGCTCGGCGCCTGTGGCTCAGTGGGCTAAGACGCCAGCCATGTAAACCTGAGCTGGCGGGTTCGAATCCAGCCTGGGCCCGCCAACCAATAATGACGGCTGCAACCCAAACGAAAATAGCTGGGCTTTGTGGCGGGCGCCTGTAGTCCCAGCTACTTGGGAGGCAGAGGCAGGAGACTCGCTTGAGCCCAGGAATTGGAGGTTACTGTGAGCTGTGATGCCACGGCACTCTACCCAGGGCGACAGCTTGAGGCTCTGTCTCAAAAAAAAAAAAAAAATCTTCAGAAACAATCTGCATATAGAACTGGAAGGTAAAATAATGAATAAGCTACAAGTTTTAAATGTTAGCGCCTTAAATCTGAATTTATATTATTCTAGGTGCTGTGAAGTATTTAGATGGTTACTATAAGTTATGGTGTATGTATATCTTCCATTATCCTCCAATTTGGGCCAGGAATAGCTTAAGCAAACAGTTGCCCAAAGAGAAGGAAGAAGGACTCTTAATAAATACAAAGAGAAGACAGCACAGTTGGTACAAGTTGGAAAATGTTCAGGGATATCTTGAAGCACACAACATAATCCTGTTTGGAAAAGCTAAGGGGGAAAAGCTCTCTTTTTTTTTTTTTTTTTTTTTTTGAGACAGAGCCTCAACTGTCACTCTGGATAGAGTGCTGTGACTACAGCACTGGGACTACAAGTGCCCGCCACAACGCCCAGCCATTTTTTGGTTGCAACCGTCATTGTTGTTTGGCGGGCCTGGGCTAGATTCAAACCCACGAGCTCAGGTGTACGTGGCTGGCGCCTTAACCCGTTGAGCCACGGGCGCCGAGCCAAAACATGCTCCTTAATAGTTCAAATGTTAGGCTCAGCGCCTGTAGCTCAAGTGGAGAGCTGGTGGGTTTGAACCCAGCCCGGGCCCGCCAAACAACAATGATGGCTGCAACCAAAAAATGGCCGGGTGTTGTGGCAGGCGCCTGTAGTCCCAGCTACTTGGGAGGAGGAGGCAAGAGAATCACTTAAGCCCAGGAGTTGGAGGTTGCTGTGAGCTGTGATGCCACAGCACTCTACCCAGGGTGACAGCTTGAGTCTCTGTCTCAAAATATAATAATAATAATAATTTAAATGTTAGAGAGTATAGAAAGTGAGTATCCTTGGTAATCTAACCCCAAGAGTGCTTACGGTCATTCATTAGCCATTACTTCCTGTGTCAGTACTATGCTAATAAGCATATTAGCTACTGTTTGGTATATGGACCTATGCATTTTTAAAAATGTTTAGGCTTAGATTATTTTTAAAAATGATATCCTATAATGTGTAGCTTTCAGAATTGTATGGTTTGGATCAATTTAGGAACTGACTAGCTGATTGCTTGTGGTAAGGTATGAATAAGTATTCTTAATTATTCTTAATTATAAGAATATTGTAGTATTATAATACTACAATAAGAAGTATTTTCATTTTGTAGGTTTTAAGTGGCAGACTTAAAACTATTAAACCTAATCTCCAGATAAAAATAATTAAAAAAATTAAACACACCTGATTTTTAACTTAAGCCATTGAATGAAACTCAGTAATTGATCATTTTGAAATCTAGTAATTTCCAAAATTATGAAGCATTAAGGACCTTTGGGAGTCAAAGAATTTGCTAAAGAGGGATTAGCAAAAATAAATAAATAAATGACAGGGTAAAGAGCCGTGGGAAAGGAAGAAGAGAGATACAGACAGCACGAGGAAGGAAGAAATACCAAATCAGATGTGGGAGTACAGGGGAAAGTGCAAATGAAGCAAGACTAAGAACATTCTCAAGTGTTCGTAAACAGTTCTCACACTCTGCCAGTTAGTGGGAGGTCGACTTTTCTGTTAATTTCTATTTACAGTAATAATTTTTTTTTCATTTGCAGAAGCAGTATATAAATTTCCTTTATTCAGCTTTCCTGACAGTTAAATTTTTTTTTTTTTTTTTTAGACAGAGTCTCATTATTGCGCCCTTGGTAGAGTGCTGTAGCATTATAGCTCACAGCAACCTCAAACTCTTGGGCTTAAGTGATTCCCTTGCCTCAGCTTCCCAAGTAGCTGGGACTACAGGCAGCTGCCACAGGCCAAGCTATTTTTTTTTTTTTTTTTTTTGAGACAGAGCCTTAAGCTGTCACCCTGGATAGAGTCCCGTAGCATCACAGGTCACAGCAACCTCCAATTCCTGGGCTCAAGCGAGTCTCCTGCCTCTGCCTCCCAAGTAGCTGGGACTACAGGAGCCCGCCACAAGGCCTGGCCATTTTTTGGTTGCAATTGTCATTGTTGTTTAGCTGGCCCGGACTGGATTTTAACCCACCAGCCTCAGTGTATGTGGCCGGCGCCCTACCCACTGAGCTACGGGCACTATCATGACTGTTAAATTTTAACACACTTAACTTATTCATTCTTTCTTTAAAAAATGTCTTTTATATATGTATCTATGTAATTTTTTTTTTGAGACGATGCCTTGTTTTGTCACCCAGGCTAGAGTGCAGTGGCATCATCATAGCTTACTGCAATTTCAAACTCCTGAGCTCAAGCAGTCCTCTTGCTTCAGCCTCCCTAGTAGCTGGGACTACAGGTATGAACCATCACAATTGGTTGATTTTTTTTTTTTTTCTTTTTTTAGTAGAGATGGGGGTCCCACTCTTGCTCACATTGGTCTTAAACTCCTGACCTCAAGTAATCCTTCCATCTCAGCCTCCCAGAGTGCTAGGATTACAGGTGTAAGCTACCATGCCCAGCCACATCTATGTAAAATTTTCAAATGAAATGTCTTTAGTTGTAAACACTTATGCCCCCCTGCCTCTAAATCTTTGGAAAATGTGTATTTTTGTGAAAATAAGGACATTCTCTTATATAACCAATAGTGCAATGATTAAAATCAGGAAATTAACATTGATGTAATACTATTATCTAACCTACGGACTGTATTCAGATTTTGCAGTTTGTCCTACCAGTATCCTTTATGTGGTCCAGGGTCACATAGTTCATTTAGTTGTCATGTGTCTTATTCTTCTTTAATCTGGAACAGTTTCTTACTCATTCTTTTTGTCTCCAGACCGGGACCTTTTTGAAGGGCTCAGGCCAGTTATTTGGTAGAATGCTTCTCATTTTGGATTTGTCTGATTAGATTCAGGCCATGACTTTTTTTTTTTTAGACAGAGTCTCACTTTTTCACCCTCGGTACAGTGCCGTGGCGTCACAGCTCACAGCAACCTCCGACTCCAGGGCTTAGGTGATTCTCTTGCCTAAGCCTTCCAAGTAGACTACAGGCACCCGCCACAAAGCCTGGCTATTTTTTGTTGCAGTTTGGCTGGGGTGGGTTCGAACCCACCACCCTCGGTGCCCTACCCACTGAGCCCCAGGCGCCACCCCGGGCCATGCATTTTTAACTGGACTGTCTTGGAAGTAACGTGTTGTTCTTAGTACATCACATCAGGCGCACACTAATCATTTGATCCTTTACTGTGGTGGTGACTTTGGTCACTTGCATAAGGTGATGTCTGTCAGTTTCTCTAGTGTAAGTTACTGTTCTTCCCTTGTAAGTTGTTTTGTAGGTAGGTAGTAGAGACTCTGTGAATAACCTGTTTGTCATAATACTTTTTCTGTTTTTATTATTGCCTTCCCACTCCTTCCCCCAGTTTTGTTAAGTATCATGGGCAAATAAAAATTTTACATAGTCAAAGTATACAATGTGATATTTTGATATGTGAGGGCCGTCTGGAAAGTATCCAGGCATGTACTATGAAAAATACAGTATTAACAATGGCTGGATATTTTCTGGGCAGCCCTTGTACATGTATATTGTGAAATGATTCCATAATCAAGTTAATTAACACATCCATAAGTTTGACCTTTTTAGAATCTACTTTTTTGCGGGAGAGGTTTCAGTGCTTTATTTACATTCTGATTTATTTAAGACTGTTTAGTTGTAAACATCTAAAGTTACACAAATGCCATTTTGTGGGATTCTCCAAATGAACGAGATCCTTATTTTTTTTTTTTGGTTTTTTTTTTTTTTTGGACACAGAGCCGCAAGCTGTCACCCTGTACAGAGTGCGTGGCATCACAGCTCACATCAACCTCCAATTCCTGGGCTCAAGCGAGTCTCCTGCCTCCGCCTCCCAAGTAGCTGGGCATCTGCCACAACGCCCGGCCATTTTTTGGTTGCAGCCGTCATTGTTGTTTGGTGGGTCCAGGCTGGATTCGAACCCACTAGCTTAGGTGTATGTGGCTGGCGCCTTAGCCCGTTGAGCCACAGGCACCGAGCCGAGATCCTTATTTTTTAAATGTTTACAAGTATTTTTAGTGCATATGTAATTTACTTAATATGATATACTTGGTTATGAAAATCAGACAAACATGGGACAATGACAATATTCCTAATTCATGCTTGCTCATATTTTAGCATTTTTATAGAAATCCTGTTTTGTTTTGTTTTTTTTAAGACAGCATCTCACTTAGTCGCCCTGAGTAAAGTGCGGTGGTATCAGAGTTCATGGCAACCTCAAACTCCGGGGTTCAAGTGATCCTCTTGCCTCAGCATCCCAAGTAACTGGGGACTATAGGTGCTCACTATAACACCTAGCTAATTTGTAGAGACAGTGTCTTGCTCTTGCTTAGCCTGGTCTGCAACTCCTAAGCTCAAGCAATCCACCTGCCTCGGCCTCCCAGAGTGCTAGGATGACAGGCATGAGCCTACTGATCCTTAGATTCTCTTTTCTCCACTTATTTATTTGTATCAATACAGACTCATTTTTATTTTATGTTTTGGGTTGTCTAATACTATGCCATTTATTCTTTTGCTCACATTGTTACAGCTTTGGCCATTCGGAGCTTTTCAGATTGGCTCGTGTGTCCTTTGACAAATTCCCAGTGTTTTCGTTTTGAGCACTTCCCTACTTTCTGGCACTATGAAAGGTGTTCTTGTATTTTCCCTGCCCCAACCCTAGAATTAGCCATTTTTCTCCTTCCTTTTCTCCCTTCCTTCCCTCTGGGTGTACAGGTATTTTTTTGTTACATGGATGAATTATGTAATGTTGAAGTCAGGGCTTTTGGTGCACCTGTCACCAGAATAGTGCATGTTGTACCTAACAGATTTTTTTTTTAACCCCTTACCCTTCTATCACCCCCATTTCTTAGTTTTCAGTGTTCATTACACCACTTCATGATCATATATGCCCATTGTTTAGCTCTCACTTGTATGTGAGAACATGTGATATTTGTTTTTGTTTTTTTCTTTTTTTAGAGACAGAGTCTCACTTTGTTGCCTTTGGTAGAGTGCTGTGGTGTCACAGTTCACAGCAACTTCCAGCTCTTGGGCTTAGGCAATTCTCCTGTGTCAGCCTCCCAAGTAGCTGGAACTACAGGCACCTGCCACAATGCCCAGCTATTTTTTGTTGCAGTTTGGCGGGCCGGGTTTGAACCCACCCCCCTCGGTATATGGGGCTAGCACCCTACTCACTGAGCCACAGGTGCTGCCCGTGATATTTGTTTTTCTGTTGGTGAGATACTTCATTTAGGATAATGTTGTCTAATTCCATCCAATTTGCTGCAACTTCATTTCTTTTCATGGCTGTGTAGTACTTCAGGACATAAGTATGTGTGTACACCATATTTTCTTTGTCCACTTTTCAGTTGACAAGCAATTAGTTGATTCCATATCCTTGCCATTGTCAATTGTGCTGCAATAGACATTTGGGGGCAAGTGTCTTTTTTAAAAAATGACTTCTTGGCTCTGCACTTGTGGCTCAACGGGCTAAAGTGCCAGCCATGTACACCTGAACTGGCAGGTTCAAACCTAGCCCGGCCCGCCAAACAGCAACGACGGCTACAACCAAAAAATGGCTGAGCGTTGTGGCGGGCGCCTGTAGTCCCAGCTACTTGGGAGACGGAGGCAGGAGACTCGCTTGAGCCCAGGAATTGGAAGTTGCTGTGAGCTGTGATGCCACAGTACTCTACCCAGGGTGACAGCTTGAGGCTTTGTCTCAAAAAAAAAAAAAAAGACTTCTTTTCCTTTGGGTAGATACCCAGTAGTGGGCCATTTTTCTTTTGAGCCCTAGTTCGTTTTTTCAGAGATTAGTGTTTAGAAACCAAGTCTTGAGTCAGGTACAGTGGCTCACACCTGTAATCCTAGCACTCTGGGAGGCTGAGGCAGGTGTATTAACTGAGTTCAGGAGTTCAAGAACAGCCTGAGCCAGAACAAGACCCCATCTCTAAAAATAGCCAGGCGTGTGGCAGGTGCCTGTAGTCCCAGCTATTTGGGAGGCTGAGGCAAGAGAATCACTTAAGCCCAAGAGTTTGAGGTTGCTTTTAATACTGGAATTTCAGGCTCTTGGTCTTGGCGATTCCAAGAAGGACCACAAGAGTGGTGGTAAGTCAGGATTTATTTACAAGAAAGAAGAATTACAAGAGGAAAAACCAAACCTCCAGGCAAACAGGACCCTGGAGGGGAACAAGCTCTCCTGTCCCCTCTCCTAGGTCCAGGGGAGGTCTGCCCCGAGCTCTCTGCTCAGGCGTTTATATAGTCCCAGGGAGTTGTTTTGCCAGAACTTCTTAGGGCTGGGTCTTTATCAGTTACAGCCCGCTGTCCAATGAAGACCCAGGCCCTAGAAACTGACATGATATTGACCAGTCAGCTGTGCAGGAGGAGGAGACAGCAAGGTGCCAGTGTCTTCCGCCCAGGTGTCCGGCCCTTCCGGCAAGCTGGTTCCTCCATCCGCCACAGCATCAGCACCACCAGGGCCAAGGCGGCAGTTGTAGGGCCGCCCTGTCCTGCATCACTTTGAGCTGTGATGCCACAAAGTGAGATTCTATCTCAGAAAAGAAAAGAAAGAAACCTAGTCTGAGTATTGAATACACGTGTTGACTGCTACTGGATCTCACTGTTTCTAGGTCCTGTGTGTGGATTGAACTAAAAAATATATGTCTGTATACTAAACCCTGTATATACATAGATCTCTGTCCATCTGTATACACATTAAGCTAAACATGAGTTTATACTGATGTCTGTGATAATCCAATGGCACAGTGTTCATTTGTGCCTTCCTCTGCCTAATTTTAATTTAATCCTGCGACAGGGAGAAACACATTAACTACAACTTATCTGCTTATTTGTTCAGGCCTGGTGTTCATGGAAAGCTATTTCAGAATCACTAACCTGTACCCCTATGAGCATTTGAATTTACCAGTTAGGCACCTCTTCTTTGAAGGAGATAATTACATACCCCACAAGTAGTGTCCCTTATGCATTGCTTGGAGACCTGAGTAGTATGGTCTCTGAGTGAATCATACTGCAAGACATAAGTTACTTTTTAAATTTTTGTAATGTCAACAGAGCCAGGATAGAAATGTGATAGCACAGGCTGCATTTAAGTTGTTGAAACTTTAAATAAAGCAAGACTTAAACTGGCCTTGTGGTCAGTGTTGCACTTCCATTTCAGGTGCTTATATTTTATTAAACATTTTTCTTTTTTTTTTTTTGAGACAGAGCCTCAAGCTGTTGCCCTGGGTAGAGTGACCTGGTGTCACACAGCTCACAGCAACCCCCAACTCTTGGGCTTAGGCGATTCTCTTGCCTCAGCCTCCCAAGTAGCTGGGACTACAGGCACCCTCCACAACGCCCGGCTATCTTTTGGTTGTAGCCATCATTGTTGTTTGGCAGGCCTGGGCTGGATTCGAACCCACCAGCTCAGGTGTATGGGGCTGCTGCCTTAGCCGCTTGAGCCACAGGTGCCGAGCCTTGTTTTTTTTTTTTTTTTTTTGCAGTTTTTGCCGGGGCTGGGTTTGAACCCGCCACCTCTGGCATATGGGGCCAGCGCCTTACTCCTTTGAGCCATAGGTGCTGCCCAAACATTTTTCTTTTTGATTGGTGTCATGCCTTTAAGAAATATTTGGGTGCCTTTTGGGTTCCAGACACTGATTAGATGGCGAGGATATAACAATGAATAAGACAGATGTGGCTGTTGCGTTATAGAACTTGAGTTTTACCAGATGTAAAGTCTGAGTTGACATGAGACCATGCCCTCATGTGCCCCAGTAATTTTATCTGTTTCCCTAGACCTGTGCTTCTTCATACAACTTCCTTGATCTTTTGGTCCCATGAAAAGGCTTTTGTCATATCTGTTCATTCATTCCTGCATTCATTAAAGGAGGTTGTACTATGTGCCAGGCATTGTGCCAGATACTGGGAATATAAGTAGTCGTGTTTCTGAAATAGAAATAAAACCATAATGGTTGCAGTAAGAGGGAGTTACAGGAGTGGGGGGTGTGATGGGTGGAATTGGAAAAGTAAACTAAGACCAGATTTTTAGTTGGTGGGGGAGGGGAAGCTTGTAGGCCATATTAAGAATTTTAGACTTTGGGGCAGCGCCTGTGGCTCAGTCAGTAAGGCGCGGGTCCCACATACTGAGGGTGGAGGGTTCAAGCCTAGCCAAACTGCAACAAAAAAAAATAGCCGGCGTTGTGGCAGGTGCCTGTGGTCCCAGCTACTCGGGAGGTTGAGGCAGAAGAGTCGCCTAAGCCCAGGAGTTGGAGGTTGCTGTGAACTGTGTGATGCCACGGCATTCTACTAAGGGCAATAAAGTGAGACTCTGTCTCTACAAAATAAATAAATAAATAAATAATTTTAGACTTTGGGCAACACCTGTGGCTCAAAGGAGTAGGGTGCTGGCCCCAAATGCCGGAGGTGGCGGGTTCAAACCATGCGCCCCAGCCAAAAACTGCAAAAAAAAAAAAAAAGAATTTTAGACTTTATTCAGAGGGAAATGGAAGTCATTGAGGAGGTTGAAACAGGATAGTAACATCAGAAGATCCTCATTTTAAAGAGGACTCTGGTGAAGAGGGTATATCATGGGTGGGTAGCATCCTTGAGCAGCTTCAGAGCCTCTGAGGAGCCGGTACAGCAGTGGGGGTGAGACTTGCTGAGGGTTCAGACGGGGTGGATGAGGCTGACTGAGCATGGAGCAAAGGAGAACCAGCAGGATCTCATGATTAGAAGTGGAAAGAGTCAAGGTGTTTGTGGTCTTCAAATTTGAATCCAAAGTGTACAGGACAATTTGCTCTACTGTAACCCAGATGAGAGCATTTTCATTTTACCCCTTTCTTCCTGCTTTTAGATTTTTTTATCATTCGAGATTTAAAAGTGTAATTGAAGTTATTTCACATGGAAAGGTAAATTTAATACCAGGTGATTTGGGAGCCTCGTGGTTGATCCCTCATCTGAACCTTGTCTGTGTGTCATTTGGCAGAGCCATAGATTTATTAGAAACATTGCAGAAGGCTTGGTACCTGACCTTGCCATGTCATTGAACCTGGGTAGAGATAGATAAATTTCAGATTATTTTCTAGGCCTTAGTAACACATTACCCTCTCCCCACCAGCACCAACAAATCAAAACAAAACAACCCTTATCCCCCGAGAATTTTTCTTGGTCAATAAGACACCTGGACTGTCACTGTCCTAAGAGACAAGCTCATCTTATTTGTGCACTGGTTTTATTTCTTGCTCTTCCCACATAAGCTAAAAAGCTCCAATATTTTTATGCTCTTCCTTGGGTTACTCTGATTCATTGAAATAATTCCTGTTCCATGTATATTACTTCTCATTAGAAAATCCTTTTGTGGCTCGGTGCCTGTAGCTCAAGCAGCTAAGGCGCCAGCCACATACACCAGAGCTGGTGGGTTTGAATCCAGGCCCGGCCTGCCAAACAACAGTGACAACTACAACCAAAAAATAGCTGGGTGTTGTGGTGGGCGCCTGTAGTCCCATCTTCTTGGGAGGCTGAGGCAAGAGAATCGCTTAAGCCCAGGAGTTGGAGGTTGCTGTGAGCTGTGACGCAACGGCACTCTACCCAGGGCAACAGCTTAAGGCTGTCTTAAAATCCTTTTGTAAGGACTTCATGTAGAAATAGTGATTTTGATTTTCAAGGAACTATTAAGTAGGGAGGGGAAGAGGGGAGTTTTGAGTAAGGAAAAGAAAAAGATACCTCATTGATGGATTTAAATCTCTTTTATGGTTTACATTCTATTTAGAAAAATAATTTTAAAACACAATACCACCACCTATAATTGACCATTTTGTTGCATTTCTTTCAAGTCTTTTTCCTTTTTCATGAAAGAAGTCAAATGCCACAAATACAGCTGAGGTTTTTTTCTTGTCCTCTGCACTCAGATCTATTCCTCCTTTGGGGTTACCCTGGAACCCCAAAGTAAGCACTAGTCTTGCAGTCTTCTTTTTACATTTCAAAATACAACTATAGGCTCAGCACCTGTGGCTCAACGGGCTAAGGCCCCAGCCGCGTACACCTGAGCTGGCGGGTTCGAATCCAGCCCGAGCCCGCCAAACAACAATGACGGCTGCAACCAAAAAATGGCCGGGCATTGTGGCGGGTGCCTGTAGTCCCAGCTACTTAGGAGGCGGAGGCAGGGGACTCGCTTGAGCCCAGGAATTGGAGGTCGCTGTGGGCTGTGATGCCGTGGCACTCTATCCAGGGTGACAGCTTGAGGCTCTGTCTCAACAAAACAAAACAAACAAACAAAAAAACCCACAACTGTATCTAAATAATATATAGGATTATTTTATATGTTTAGAATATTTACCCAGTTGGTATCACACTGTTGTATTGTTCTACAGCTTATGTTTTTCCACTTAACATCATTTAGGAAATCTGTTTGGATACACACATACTTTTTGTTGCCTATCTGTCTATTATTTCCGTGATGTGACCAGGTCACATTCCCTTGTATTGGTGGACATTAAGAATAGTACGTCAGGGGGAGGATGGGTGGAGGGAGGGCAATTGGTGGGATCAACCTACGGTGCATCTTAGAAGGGTACTAGTGAAGCTTATTAAATGTAGAATATCAATGTCTTCATATAGTGATTAAGAAAATGCCATGAAGGCTATGTTTAACATTCGACCAAAATATTTCAGATTGTATATGAAGTCAGCACATTATGCCCCATGATTGCACTAATGTACACAATTATGATTTAATAAAATTATAAAAAAAAATACTTTCTCTGCCACACTAGTCCTCCACTCTCAAACCTTTAAAGGCACCTGAAGACTAAACTTCTCAACCTAACTTTCTTTCAATACTCAAAACCTCTCATTTCATGTTTTGTAGCCTTGGAGCGCTCACCCCTGAGACTATCCCTAACCTGCGTCCTCATGGCTCACGACGGCAGCATGGTGTGGTGGTTATCCGTGCCAAATCCAGAATCAAGGTGGTGGAGTTGACATTTCCACTTCCTCAGGATCTGAAGTAGGAAGGTTATTTAATCTCACTAGACCTGAGTTTGCTTCTGCATAAATTGAGGACATTAGTGATAAAAATGCATCTTACTGGGATTGAATGAAATAAAACCAAGGGAGATCAAGCATGGGGCCTAAACTCCCTCAAGTGAGCACTAAAGCACCACCAGCACCTTGACCGTGTCAACTTTGTTCTGCTTTCCTCTCACCTGCCTCACCAGGCCCACCTCACCCTCTACCATCTGTCTCCTGGGTTCTTTACTTCTTGGGCAACCTTTCTTAAAAAGTTCCCCATCACTGGCACCCTCCAAAGCGCATGTTTTTTGTGATTATGATCATTGTAACATTTCTTTTTTTAAACTTCAGATTAATATAAGGATACGAATGATGAAGTTTCTCTGCTAGTGTTTGTTAGGTAAGGTCCACATTGTAGTTGAGCCCTCCACCCGGGAGTGTTCTGTGTTCTTTATAGTGGGCCCATTAGGTGACAAGTTAGCAATCCTGTTCCTCCTCCCTCTCCCTCCTTCCTTCCTCCTCTTCTGCCTCCCACTTGAATTTCATTGTGTTTTTCTTTCATGTGGGTATGTTGTTTATTTATCATCTTTCTGATAGATTGTAAGTCTTTTGAGAACACAGGACATATTTTGTGCTTCAGTAGGCCTGGTGGTGCCTGCATGCGATGGCAGGGTCACCGCATAGTTGGCAGAGCTGGCCAAAATGTCTCACCACACAGCTTCCTGAGGGACTGCAGGTTTGGGGAGCAAGTAGTTTATTATAATTCTCTGATTCAATCACTTGCCACGCTGTAGTCACATACATAGACTTTAGATGAAAAGAGCCATGGGCGAGACCTGAAACTGGCAAAATGGGGTCAGAAACTGACAGAACAGCAGCATATTCTGTATGGAGGATGGTCAAGATTTTACCTTTGTGCCCACTGCGGAAAAATATATTTACCTAATGCCTTTGTCTATATTGTCTGTCCTCGTAGTGTGTAGATTTCAAGGGTTTGTTTTCCTCAAATATAATTATGATAATATATTATATTCATTCAGATGATACAGGTCTATATTTTGATAAGATGAAGTGCAAAGAAGAGTTAACCCTGAAATTTAATAATTCCACCAAATATATATATATATATATATATCATTTTGTAGGTAGCAACAGATGAATCTTCTCTCCTGAAACACTTTTGTTCCAGGAATAGACATTGTAGCCTAACTTAGTCTCAAGATGGATATTAAGATTAATATGTCAAAATTGACATTTCACACACTTGTGTAACAAAAGAGGCATTGCATTATGAACATTTTCTAAGAAATATCACTCCATTGGTGTTTTTAGTATTTATGAAATAGTGAATGATTTCAGAATCTATGTTACAGACCTGCACTCAGATTAGGTTGTTTGAATAAACTAATGCTATATACATTTATTAGTGTAAAAAATCCTATTCCAGAGAAATCCTTACAGCAATATTTAATGTTGGAGCAGATCTGAACCTTCTATATGCACATATGTGTGGCAACTTTTAACCTGGGAGACAGTTATGTACGTTATACATATTATACCTGCATACGTGGTACTATAATTTATTAAATATATGTGATAATTTTTAATGTCTGCTTAAATAAATTAAAAATAATTTTGCAAGGACATGGTGAAACTTACATTAAAAAGGCATATATACGCTGGTTATGGTGGCTCACGCCTGTAATTCTAGCACTCTAGGAGGACAAGGTCAGGTGTAGTGCTTGAGCTTAGGAGTTTGAGACCAGTCAAAGCCACAATGAGACCCTGTCTCTACTAAAAATAGAAAAAGCAAGCCTGGCATTGTGGCATTGTGGCAGGTGCCTCTAGTCCCAGCTTCTCAAGAGGTTTAGAGAAGAGGATCACTCGAGTCCAGGAATTTGAGGTTGCTGTGAGCAATAACCCCACAGCACTCTACCCAGAGTAACAGAGTGAGACTCTGTCTCATAAATAAATAAATAAATAAATAAATAAATAAATAAATAAATAAATAATAACATATGTATTTTGGCATTAGATTGTTTTTATTACTGCATACATTTAATTTTGGACAATTTGACTTTTATGTTGCCCTTGAGACCTACTTCCCTATGATGGACTACTTTGAAACAATGCAAGGAGCAAAAGTTTATC
>CAUYON010107579.1:0-12238 GCA_963573935.1 Arctocebus calabarensis
ACTTATCAAATGCAGAATATAAACGTCTGAACACAATAACTAAAAAAATACCATGAAGGCTATGTTAACCAGTTCAATGAAAATATTTCAGATTGTATATTGAACCAGCACATTGTACCCTATGATTGCATTAATGTACACAGCTATGATTTAATTAAAAAAAAAACTCAATGGAAAAAAGAACAAAAAACAATAAATACAATAAAATCTCAAAAAAAATAAAATAAAATAAATGGTGCTGGGACCAGTGTACATCCTATGGAAAAAGTCTTGGACACTTCCTCATGGAATATATACAAAAGTGATGAATCAAAGACCCAAAGACCTAGAGGCAAGATTTTAAACTAAAACTTGTTACGAGGCATAGGCGTGTTTCTGTGTGATTATGTGGTCATCCTGATTCCTTAGGTTTGATGCCAAAAGCACCCACGACAACACAAACAACTGATAAGCAGCTTTAAAACTTAAAAAAAAAAAAAGTTTTTCAAGGATGCCGTCAAGAAAGTGAAATGACAATAAACAGAATGGGAGAAAATATTTGCAAGAGATGTATCTGATAAACTCTTTATCTAAAATACAAAGAGAAGTATTACAACTCAACTATGAAGAGACAATAAAATTAAAAATGAAGAGAGGGAATACACATTTCTCCAAAAGACTCTTTATAAAGGTCTGTAATCACAGGGGAAAAAATGTCATTATTGTTAACCTTCATGGAAGTGCAAATCAAAACCACAATGATGCTCCACTTCACATCCTGATTAAATTACCACAATCAGCAAGGTAGATAATGACTAGTGTTTATAACGATATTTTCAGTTTGGAACCCTCATACTCTGGGAGAGAAATGATGGAGCTCTTTTGGTAAACACTATAGCTGATCCTCCAAATGATAAACATTTAGTCAGTACATGATACAACAATTCAACTCCTAGATATAATCAAGGGAAATGAAAGCATGTATTCACACAAACAGTCATACGTGAATGTTCACAGAAGTTGTATTCATATGGTCCAAATTGAAGTAACCCAAATGTCCAACAACTGATCAATGGAGTGATAAAAGAAGGTAGATACATCTATCCAATGGAATGTTAGTCAGCATTCAAAGCCAGTTTAGTAACCATCTGTGCTATAAAAAGGATGAATCTCAAAAATATTATCAAATGTAAAAATGTCAATTGCAGAAGACCAAGTATCGTATGATTATATTTATATAAGATGTCTAGACTAGGCTAACCCATAAACACAGGGGGTTGGTGGGTACCTAGAGCTGAGGGGGGAGAGGGGCATATGGATTGTGGAGATTTCCTTTTAGGGTGACAAAAATATTATGAAATTTAGTGTCTGACATTTGCATAGGTCTCTGAGTACTCTCAAATGATTGCAGGGTACTCTTTAAATAAGCTAATTACACAGCATATGACTCATATAACTATAAAACTGTGAAAAATAAATATAGTATGTGTGGTAGAACAAGACATGATAAAAGTAAATTCATACAAATTTCACTTACAAACTTTGATTTTTGTTTTTATACTGAGTATATAAAAATGTGTATCATTCTACATTTTTTTCTGACAGCTGTTATTTGTTTCCTGCACAAAATGACCAATTTTTAAAGATATGTCTTTAGCTCATAGCTCATAGTTCTGGAATAGTGGAATTCAATAGGCAGTCATGAATGCTGGCAGGATGTTTGACATTTAGGCATACATGTCCCTCAACTGTCAATTGTTTGCATGTTATTGCAATTTTTTTTTTACTAGAAACACATATTACTTCCTGATGTATGTGAGAGGTATTTCTCAGTTACTGTAGGATATGTCAAATTTTTATCTCTATTGTTTTGCCTCAGAGCTGGACCCTGGGGGTAAACAGAGGACTTGGAGATGGCAATAGTGCTCAGCCTCCGGCTGGCTTACAGGGGATGAGGGGAAAGAAGCAACTATTAAAGAAGCTGTTTTATAAAAACTTCTGAGAACCAAAAATGAAGGCTCAATTAGAAATTGCATCATAATGAGGAAAATAAGAACTAACACACGGCCTAAAGAAAAAAGAAATACAAAAAAGTCAGGTAAAGAATACATTAAAACAACCAAAGAAAACATGGTAGGAATACTTACTTTAAATTGGAATGAAGTTATTGAAAGAAAAGTCAGGCTAATGTTTTCCAGAAAGATATAAAATAATTCATCTTTCTTTCAGGAGATTTTTCTACCCTCTCCCAAGAACGAATGAGGACCAATTTCAGGGTGGCACCTGTGGCTCAGTGAGTAGGGCACTGGCCCTATATACCGAGGGTGGTGGTTCAAACCCGGCTCTGGCCAACTGCGACAAAAAATAGCCAGGCATTGTGGTGGGCACATGTAGTCCCAGCTACTCGGGAGGCTGAGGCAGGAGAATTGCCTAAGCCCAGGAGCTGGAGGTTGCTGTGAGCTGTGACACCATAGCACTCTACCGAGGGCAACAAAGTGAAACTCTGTCTTTAAAAAAAAAAGAAGAAGAAGAATGAAAATTTCACGCCATTCATAGAAATATAACATGATTAAATCTGGTCATTTTTCTTTCCAAATTATACTTTGTATATATTAAGTAAAGTTTTATTATTATTATTATTATTATAGCTTATCTGGAACTTAGAAAGAATTTTTTCACAATCTGAATAAAATGTCATGCATTTTCAAATGTATGCTAAGTAAGCGATGGTAGGTACAGTGGCTAAAAGAAAAAAGACTTCTTTACCCTCTGAAGGTTCACTGAAAAATCAATTCACAAAATGCAGATTAATTGGGGAAAAAGATATATAATTTATTACCATGTACATGAGGAAGAACGCACACCCAGTGAGATGGAGAAGTGTAGAGGGGACTTGGCTGGCACAGGAGGTCTTCTTATATAGATGAGACCTCACAGACAGAAGGCCTCAGAGAACATAGATGGTAAATGTCTCTTTCAGACTTTCACTGATTCCTTCCTAATCCAGGCAAGGGAAGGCCTGGCTGAATCAGTGTTTAATTTCCACAAATGTAAATCACCACATAAGACAGCTTGACAGGGTTACTCCTGTTTGCTGGGTTTCTGAATAGCCATCTAAAAATATATTTTAAAGAAACATATTTTGATATAAAATATTTTGATGCCTTTCAAAAGGTAGAGTAATTCAGTAGTTCAATATTTAAGCACAACATATCTCTCTTGTGTTTCTCATACTTCATAAAATAAAATAAAATTACCTGTAAAGAGAAAGATATTTGTATTGCAGCCTAGGATAAACTGGAAAAAAAAAAACATGAATTCGTGGGATATCAACTCTATGTCAAGATCTATGCCCAATGTTATTGATATAGAGATAAATAAATTAGAATCCTAATTCCCAGAGAACTTGAAGCTTGAGTAGAAGTGATAGAAACAGGTCCTTTACTTCCACAAAGACTGCTGCTTCTAAGGAACACACAGACTTTATGAAACTATTCATGTTTTTATTGGTATAAAATTACATGCACATCTGTAAATACAGAATTAGCTCTCTCAACATAGCAAACATTTAGGAATTAATATTCTACAGAAGTAATAATTGAATCTAAATAAACCCTTACTGATCAGCATTGAGATTAGGTCTGTTTATAGAAATGCTTTTACCATTTTTATTGCATTAGCCTGACCTAACTTGCTCCTAATTAGTCATTCTATCAAAGAGTCACTTATTTACAGATTGGCAATCGTGTTGATCAAATACATAGCCAATTGTTGTGTAATTAACTGTGTCCATATATTAATGCCTGTGTATGTTACCCCCATGTCCTTGATAAACACATACCAATATTTGCACAAAATTATTTTCAAACTGATATAGGGAAATTCTACTGCAAGGACTGACATTTCCAGTGAAGGGAAAAAATTGGATTCACTCTCACATATTGAAGGAAAAGATGAAGTACAAAGGTATAATTTGGGGTACAGAATTAACCAGCTTTTCTAGTCAGTGTTAACTACTCTTCTGGTAAATGTAAATGAGCTTAAAGAAGGGGCCCAGTCTGGAGGTAAAGAAAAGAGATGAAATCCATTCCCCCAAGAATGAAGGTTTATAAGTCCCAGGCAGCCTCTCTGGCCCCTCATTACCTGGGTGAGTGTTCAGTCAGCTATTGAGACCTCTGTGGGGACCGGAAAGTAAAGAACTCACTGGGGTGTGTTACCAGGACCAAAGTGGAGGTTTTCCAAATTCTTGGTGTTCATTGCAAAAAAAGAATTTGGGGACACGCCACATAAACCAAGCGAGCAAAAGCTTTATTGAAAATGAAAGTACAATAGGAAAGAGAGCAAGTAAAGCTGGAAAGAGCAGCTGCACTGAGAGCGGGGTCTGAGATCTTCTGCAGCCCTACTCACCGGGGAAGAAGAACCAAGAGTAGAGTTTCACTAAAAAGTAGGTAGTGATGCCTAGAATTGAGTTCCCTTCCATTTTCGTACTTTATGTGGTTGCCTCAGAACTGACAGAATCAATTCAAGGGCAGAGAAATTGTAAAGCCTAAATGTCAATGATATTGTAATTAGCCGAAGTTCACATAAGGTGGCAGAGATGGCTGACGGCCCTGTCAGAGCTGGTTCTTTTCTGGATTAGTGGCCCCTTTTGTTTAATGGTTGTTTACTTTAACACCCACCCCTAACCTCAAGCATCTGCATGGTTCTCAGCCCTTTCTCCCAGTATCCTGCTCTTACAAGGATTGATACTCACATGGAACACAGAGGTTTAAAGAATCTTTGCTCAGGCTCGGTGCCTGTGGCTCAACAAGCTAAGGCGCCAGCCACGTACATCCAAGCCGGCAAGTTCGAATCCAGCCTGGGCCTACCAAACAACAATGACGGCTGCAACCACAAAATGGCCGGGCATTGTGGCGGGTGCCTGTAGTCCCAGCTACTTGGGAGACAGAGGCAGGAGACTTGCTTGAGCCCAGGAATTGGAGGTTGCTGTGAACTGTGATGCCACAGCACTCTATCCAGGGTGACAGCTTGAGGCTCTGGCTCAAAAAAAAAAAAAAAAGAATCTTTGCTTCAATATGTGTAATGGGTTAATAAGATGGGATTGAATACAGGGTTTATCACCCACAACTAACTTCAGCTTCAAGCCAAATTTAGCAATTAATAGCTTATGAGTTAATGAAGTGATTTTTTTGTTAGGAATTTACAAGTTTCTTTGCTTACAGTGTGTATTTGTGTGTGTCCAAGCATAAACAGTATGTATTTTTATCTGAGATTATTTATTTAAATAATCCCATAGAAATTAGCAGACAGGACAGTTAATTTTTTCCAAGAACCGCTGTGGAGGATTATACTTGATCAGATCTTCTTTCCTAATTTCTTCACTAGAACTTAAATATATGTGCTGTCAACAATGACATTTTCTTTCTTTTCTTTTTTTTATAATGCTGTCTTACGTAAATATGGGCTCATTAAGTTTCCTCATTAAATTTGTTTATATGTGGCACAAGTTTATAAAGATTGATCAATTTTTAGTTACCTATATCAACGAAGTTGATGAATGAAGCAAACAATCCACAGTGGAAAACAATCAAGAAAACTTACACCATTTGTGAGGATCCATTATATCTGTATAGTAGAAAGGGCAAAGGATTTGCCTTTTACATTATTTTTGTTTTGACTCATACTCATCTGAATATTTGTTTTTATGCTCAATTGGAGTGAAAATGTGTTTATAATTTGAACATTCTTAGTGGAAAAATCAAAGTGCTTATTTAAAGTAATTCAAACACAGCAAAGATGGTTTAAGATGTAACTATAGGTATGAAGCAATTTAATACATGTTAATATTATATAATTCAAAGTTTTAATTGCAGTGGACAAAAATTATAACTAGACAGCCTAGTCAAATAAGAAATAATTTATTGAAAAACATTAAAAATATCTCATGTAGTTGACGAAAATGTTGATATTCAAACCCTTCAATTACAAGACTATAACTGGGCAGAGAGAGACAGAGAGACAGAGAAAGATAGAGAGAGAATAGAATCAAACATTATCCCTAATCTCTTTTCCAAATTTGTTACCCTGTGTTTATTAGCTTCATTTTTAATGAAGTTTCTCTTCTCTAGATAGTGACATTTAATGTTTTCTAAATCTCGTAATTAATAGCTTTCACGACAGGACCTCATAAACATAGATTAAAACCCAATTTTATATCTGTAGAAGAGGTAGTTTACTAAGAGATCAAAACGATAGGTCCCCAGAAGTTAATTGTGGAAACTGTTTGGACAGTCAGCCATGATAATGCATTTCTATATTTTGTGTATAAATATATATAATAATATATTTCACAAATTCACATACTTGTGAAAATGATTCTGTGATCAGTGGACGAGTGGAAGTCTGGTGGCGATTAGAATGTCTGTCCCTGTTTCCTTCTGTGATCAGGCCTGTGCAGCACTTTTTGGGGTGCTCAGTTTCTGTGACAGAAGATACCTCAGCTTTTCATCAGAGTGTTATACCCTTGTGAATGTGACAAACCTAACCATGAGTTTTAAGTAATCCATCAAAATATATCTGTTACGTTCTTCATCACAAGATGACTCAATGGCTTCTTCACACGCTAACTCACTGAGCATGTGCTTATCCACAGGCAGCTCTGCGGAAGGCAATTTTGTGTAAAGGTGGATGGTTAATTTCAAAGTTAAATTGAAAAGATTTGCCATCCCAAACTTATTACTCAAAACCTTGAATTCCTATAAGACTGGATGGAGTATTCATTCTCTTGTTAGAGAAGCTGCTTTAGATTAAAATGATGCCTAAAAATATAACACACCAATATATAATTCTCCACACTAATCTTTTAATATGAGTGATGGGAAAACATGAGCATAATAGTAGACATCCAATGCTCTCAGCATAAGGAGTCTGACAAGGGACAAACTTTAGTAACTTGATATCAACATCTAATTCTTTTCTGGTTGTGACTCCTGCATTTATCTTGATTTTCTTTGCGAGAATAGAAGGCCATCTATAAAATAACCATTGAAAAATATACACATATGTAAATAAAAACATGTACCGTCCCTCTTAAAAGCCATCTGTAGTTTTCTTTTTTTATTGTTTGGGGTTCATTGAGGGTATAAACAATTAGGTTACACTGATTGCGGTTATTACGTAAAGTTTCTCTTGTGATTGTGCCTCACCCCCAAGAGGTGTGCCATACACCACCACCCTGCATCCCCCGCCTTGTCCTCTCTCCCTTACCCTCATTCCCCTACTCACCCCTTATATTAGATCATTGACTGCCTTCATATTAGAATTGAGTACATTGGATTCGTGCTTCACAAGCCAACTGTACTGTTACATGTAAACAAATCCAGATTCTTAATATGTCCAATTAAATCTTAAGAAATCTGCGTCCTTGACCACCTCATCTTCTGCTCACCACACTCACTACACCTTAGACCTACTGGTCTGTTGTCCACAGAGGGAACAGGCCAAGTTTTGTTCTTTAAGGACTTCATAAGTGCTCGAATTCTCTATACTTTGTACTCTAGAGAAGCAGGTGAGTTCACCAACAGACTCCCTGCTCATCTGCAAATGGCATGTCGCAAATCAACAACCAGACCAGTTTCTGAGCCAGAATGTAAATGAGCTATATCCCTAAGCTCAAACAATTTCTTATTTCCTTTTCTCATCAGCTTTATCCATAAAGAGCTTTGGTTTAGCTCTTCCAGACCAGCGGCTGAAAAGCAGCGCTCTAGAGTTTGACTTTCCTGCCCTTTCACCTCCGTCTGACACCTTTACAAATCCTATGGCACAAAGACCGGTTTTTATAGATGTAATATATATATGGGTTCCTTCTTTAAGTATTAATTTAAAAGTAATCTCCTCTGGGAGAATTTGCTGACCACCCAGATGAAGTAAGCTGCTCAGGCCTCTCTGTATTTTCTATTAAGACATCTCATTTAATTTCTACCTTATAATAGTTACAATGTGCAATTTCACATTTATAGGTTTGCTGAGTTCTTCATTGCTAGTCTCTCTCAGAAGTGTGAGTTTATGAACCACATAATTATGTGTACTATAAGCAGTGCCCGGCACATTGTATTCATTAGCTGAATACAAACACTTACGTACATAATTAGCTGAGTGACTAGATGTTTACTGAAAAGAAACAAACAAGGCTCTCTCCTCAATTGTTTTGCTGGCTAGCTCATGGACATAAAATATCTTTGATGTTACCAGCCTTCTTCTCTTGATAATTTTTCTGTAAAGAAACAGATTATTACAAATGTATGTTTTATCGAATATCTCACGCTTCACAGTTTATCCCCTCTGGCCTTCTAATTTGGATGAGATTCTTGTGTGCCTGTTACTGCCTCTTGCTTATACCTGCACAGTAGAAAACAGCACTTCATACTAGATTTGTCCATTCACGTGTTTACTCTCCACCGGGGCAGGGCGCTGCTTCAGGATAAGGTTTGCTCGTGGTTGTTTTTATATTCCTACCTCCGGATACAAGGCCTGGGAACTAAGGGGTACTCAAAATATTTTTTTCTCACTAAATAAATAGCCATATAATAGCCAATGACAAAAACTCCATCTTTGGCCAAACTTGAGGCAGGCGTCTCTGAGCTCTTTGTCAGCAAGGCCCTGTCACTGAGCCCTGTCACGGAGCCAAGGCCTCCTTTGTCACAGGCTCCTGCTAAGTTGATTTAGCAAGAATCCCTCCTCCTTGACATGTGGCCAAATTCCTCACTTGCCACCTCATCCCTGAGTCATGTCTGGTCACCTGGCATGTCCGGTCTTCTTCAGCAAGAACCCTTTCATTTAGGTTGTCGTAGCAAGAACCTCCCAGTCCTTAAAGTCTTCTGTTGATAATTTCCTATTCACCAGCCCCTCCGAACTGTTCCCTGACTATAAATCTCCATTTTCCCTTGTTATGTTTGGAATTGAGCCTAGTTTTATCCTGAGGTCTCTTTTCCCCTAATTGTCACAGTTCCTGAATAAATTCTGTTTTATCCTTTTAACTAGTGTCCAGCTGTGGTTTTCTGTGGGATCATGTAAAATGGAGTCTGTATAAAAGTAATTTAGGAAGATCTTTATTGCCCAGTACCTTTTACTCCCATTATAATAGGAGCTCTTTGAAAGCAGACAATAAATTGCATTTTGTCTCTTTATTCCCCAAAACTAGCCTAGTGTGAGCAAAATTAGAGCACACTAAACTGGTGAATTCTGAGGAAAAATTAAGGAGTCTTAAATGATGGCCAAGACATTCAGAATGATAAATGACATTCAAAAACAGGGAGATACTACAATAGAAACTGTAATCATTTAAGGGGGCACAGCAAATTAGTGTGGAGAAACATGATTAGAGCGAGTTCTCCTGAAGCCAATTTATGAGTTTTGTCATACACAACTTAGTGTATTTCTAAATGCACGTTTTAGCTCCAAGTTCTCTGTTCCTCAGGCAGCTACAACATGAGTGAAGGAGAGGAACCCCTGAGTCTCTAAAAGGATTACCAGAGCCGAAGACACTGTCTGTGAATTAAAGGTGAAGCCTTCTGAGGATTCTGACATCAGCAGATTTCTTCCTTCCCCTGGGACCGTGACTATACTTCTAGCAGCTTGAATGGGCTTCATAGGAAGAAGAAATTATATAAATAAATATATATGATTTCCAATATATAATATGTATATTATATATATAATAACCATTTGGGATATATATATATCTTTGGGAATATATATATATATATATATATCTCAAAAATGGTTCCCTACCTTAGGATGCTGATATTTTATTTGTGAATATTCTTCTTAAAAAATAAAAACCCTTATCTCCCTCACACAGACTACCATCTAGCCAAACATAATTTTCAAAGTCCCCCTCGTTTTTCCCAGGGGAGAGTATCACGCAGACCTGGCCATCTGTGCCTTAAATAAGATCTTTTATTCTCATCTGCACTGACGCTAGGGGGCGCTGAACTCATGAGACAGTCTCCTGTTTGCACCAAGGCACAAGGTCAGTGCGCTCATGTGCCAGGGAACGTGACACATCCCCCGCCCCCCGTTACGTTCCTCTGGGTGGGCCATCAGGGGTGGGGAAGAGGGTCTCCTCAGTCAGCTTGGGAAAGAAGGACGCGGTGTCACAGAGATGTGGTCAAGAAAAACAGAGAAAGAAGTGTGTGTGCGTGTGTCATAGAAACAGCATCAATTCATTTACTTTATGGAGAGAGTAAAAGGAAGCTGCAGGCGACACTTTTATGTTCAGCTTTGTTTCTTCGAAATGTAGACATACATCTCGCTGGAAATCCTTGTAGGATTTCCCAAATGTGCACGTGTTTGCTCAAACTGCTCCTTACCCAGCAATGAGGTGTACCAAACCTTTAACTCTCCCCTGGAGGACAGTCTCAGCATGTGACGGTCACTGGTCAGTGGAAATGATAGATCCTGCCATGCTCCCAAAGGATCAGGACAAGCAGCGCCCGCCTAAATCCGAGCAGTGAAAGACAAACAGAAATCAGGTGAGTCTGAGAGAGACAACAATGACGTTAGTTAACCCAAATATTCCATAACACTAAAACTGAAAACTATGAATAGTGAATGACAGTGAATAGAAGTGGATGTGAGATCACTGGGCACCCACAAATAAATGAGAGATGAGTATGTTTTTTACCTGAGTTCTTGTAATTTTTTGAGTTTTTATTCTACCCTCTTCAAAAAGTTGTTTATTTTTCTATTGTAGCAGAAATATTATTATGAGGAAGCCCAAGACTGAAAGTAAACATTTTCTCTTCAACATTGTATATAAATTTAAAACAAGGAGATGATTGTATTGTGAACGCCTCTAATTCACAGCAAGGGTCCTAAGGCAATGTTCCAAGCCATCTCTTCACTTTATCAAAGCAGCTTTGTTAAGAAATTGCATCTTTCATAGAAACAACAGTTAGAACAATTAATTAGTTTCAATTTTAATTAAATGATGATCTCATTTAGCTCTGATTAAATTACAACAGCTAGATAAATCCAGAAAGCAACATTTAGCTAATTTAATTAGGAGTGGTATTGTTTTTCTGTGCTGCTGCGCTGAGTGACTGAATCATCCTTGGGTTCTAGTGTTTTTCCTATGCAAGACTCTCTGCACTTTTATTGGATAGGAACATGTAGACAAGCAAACTATAGCTAAATGGTGTATTACATTCTTTGAATTTTTATTCTTTCGAACAATTTTAGGATGCCTAGCAAATAATTATCTTTTTCTGCATGTAATATTTTGAAATAGTGATTTTGCTATAGAAAGCCTAAGCCTCCTTACCCCCATTATCGTTTTTAACAAATATTTCCTGAAGATCAATTTCAACCTTGTAGTTCAGCGCTTGGATTCAGAGTTTTCTTGTTTCTTCTCTCTTTCTAGTTTCTCTCTAGCTCTCTGTGCCTGAGACCCCTGCACTTCAAGTGACGATAAGCCATGATCGAACATTCTAATTCCTGACCTTCATACAGAATTGTAGTATATCAACTAGGGATTTCAGATAAATTTTATAAACAGTAAAAGGAATAAAACTGAGATTAAATATTCTTTCAAATAGCAATAAGACCAGGTGTGAGCACCACAGGACCACAGTAGTAGTTGAAATATATAAAAAAAAATTTTCAGTAGAGATGAGCAAACTCAATTCAGTTTTATCCCAGTAACATTGGGATGGGGAAAGATTCTGAACTGAGTCCACCAAAACAAAAGCAAGCCAAGTTTCTAAGAACTGGGTGTGGGTGGGGGAGGGGAGCAGGTGGGTGGAGAGTAATAGGCCACCAGTGTTTGCTGATTGACCAATTAACTATACCCAAAGGAAAAAGAAAACATTTTGCTATCTTCAAAGGCAATTTCACAAGTAGGAGCAAAACTGCCTGCTAACATTAGGTGCCCAACTCCACCACCCAGGCTGGGAGCTAGAGAAGCTCTCTTCTGTCGGTGTTTATACAAAGAGATGCTTCCCACCTCCTTGAGAAAGATTTCCTGTGGCTCAGCGAGTAGGGCGCCGGCCCCATATACCGAAGGTGGCGGGTTCAAGCCCAGCCTCGGCGGAACTGCAAAACAAAAAAATAGCCGGGCGCTGTGGCGGGCGCCTGTAGTCCCAGCTACTAGGGAGGCTGAGGCAAGAGAATCGCTTAAGCCTAAGAGCTGGAGGTTGCTGTGAGCAGTGTGACGCCACGGCACTCTACCCAGGGTGATAAAGTGAGACTCTGTCTCTAC
>CAUYON010107581.1:0-26747 GCA_963573935.1 Arctocebus calabarensis
GCGGGCGCCTGTAGTCCCAGCTGCTTGGGAGGCAGAAGCAGAAGACTCGCTTGAGCCCAGGAATTGGAGGTTGCTGTGAGCTGTGATGCCACAGCACCCTATCCAGGGTGACAGCTTGAGGCTCTGTCTCAAAAAAAAAAAAGAATGAACGAAGATACTTTCAGAAATCAGATTACTGCATTGAAATGTTAAGCAATATTAGTAATAACAAAGCAAAGAAAATAACATTCACATTGTCTATTATAGAGTGCTTTAACTCCAAGGCTCAGTATGGAGTCATCAGTTAACTTTATTTTTTTTCCAAAGTCTCAAAAAATAGACAACTAATATTTATAAATAAAAGTAAAGGATAATTTCAAAAAATAGATCATGCCAAATCTTATAGACAATAGAAAAAGAAGAAATATTTCAAAGTCATTCTACTTAATCTGGATATACCTGATATTAAAATTGGAGAAAATATATTGTTATAAAGGGAAATTACAAACATATTTCACTTATAAATGAGGATGCAATATCCTAAACAACATATTAACAAGTTGAATTAAAAATTAATGTTTAGGGGGGCACCTGTGGCTCAGTGAGTAGGGCGTGGCCCCCATATACTGAAGGTGGCGGGTTCAAACTCAGCCCCAGCCAAATTGCATCAATAAAATACTTGGGCGTTGTGGTGGGCGCCTGTAGTCCCAGTTACTCTGGAGGCTGAGACAAGAGACTCGCCAAAGCCTAGGAGTTGGAGGCTGCTGTGAGCTGTGAAGTCATGGCACTCTACCAAGGGCAACAGAGTGAGACTCTGTCTCTAAAACAAACAAAATTAATGTTTAAGTAATGTACTTTAGTCATAATTGAATCCAGTTTATGTATGTATGTCACTATTTTTTTTCTTTCCCTCACCCCCTCCCTCTTTGTCTGCTCTCCTTCCCCCATGCCCCACTGTGTCATTGTCATTAATTATCCTCATATCAAAGTTGAATACATAGGATTCATGTCTCTCCATTCCTGTGATGTTTCAATAAGAAAGAATAATGTGTTCCACCTCCATCCAAGTTAGTACAAATGCTACAAAATCTTTTATCATGAAGACACTTGTACTAGACTGTTTATCGCAGCCCAATTTGCAATTGCTAAAATGTGGAAACAGCCTAAATGTCCTCCAACTCAGCAATGGATTGGTAAGCTATGGTATATGTATGCCAAGGAATATTACTCAGCCATCAAAAATGGAGATTTTTGTAGCATTTGTACCTTTCAAATTTTTTGGAGTACAATTTTTATGAAACCATGGCTAAGTAAAAAATTTCCTTGTGAAGCCAGGAATGGTAGCTCACACCTGTAACCCCAGCACTCTGGGAGGCTGAGGCAGGTGGATTACCTGACTCAGGGGTTTGAGGCCAGCCTGAGCAAAAGCAAGACCCATTTCTACTAAATTACAAAAACTAGCCAGGCATCATGACAGGCACCTGTGGTCCCACCTAATTGGGAGGCTGAGGCAAGAGGATCTCTTGAGCCCAAGAATTTGAGTTTGCTGTGAGCTATGACACGATAGCACTCTACTAAGGGCAACAGAGTGAGACTCTGTCTCCAAAACAAAAAAAAAATTCCCTTATGGAAGCAATGCAGCATAGACGGCTCAAAATGTCAACCAAGTATTTGGGAAGGATGTGACTAATAAATGCACAGTACATTGATGGTATGAGAGATTTCATTCTGGCGATTTTAAATTTGAAAATGAGGCTTATGGGCAACCTGAGGAGGAGGATAATGATGAGCTAAAAGCTGTAGTGGAAGTGAATCCATCTTGACCTACCTGTGAATTGGCAGCAAGGCTTGATGCTACTATTCCAACATTGACCATTTGAAACAAATTGGCAAGGTAAAGAAGCTGGATAGTTGGATTCTGCATGAATTACACAAGCATCAAAAATCATCTCACAGCTTGCCTTTTTTTTAGAGACAGAGTTTCACTTTGTCGCCCTCTGTAGAGCGCTGTGGCATCACAGCTCATAGCAACCTGTAGCTCTTGGGCTTTGGTGATTCTCTTGCCTCAGCCTCCCCAGTAGCTGGGACTACAGGCGCCTGCCACAACGCCCGGCTATTTTTTGTTGCAGTTTGGCCGGGGCTTGGCTCCAACCCACCACCCTAGGTATAACCCTATGGTGCCCTACCCACTGAGCCACAGGCGCCACCCAAGGCTTGCTTTTCTTTGCTGTCATGACCACACACTTTGTTTTGTGTGATGAAAAATGGATTCTCTTTGACAATCACAAGCATTCAGCACAATGGGTGGATAAAGATGAAGTGCTCACAGTCCAAAACCAAGTATTCTTTTAAAAAAGTTAATGGACTCTGTTTGGGGGTCCAGCACTGGCATTATCGACCACAGCGCATCCACTTGGTCAGCTGATTATAGAGATGTCTGATGCAACCCACTGGGCACGATGATGATCCTAGCAATTTAGCAGCTGAGGTTGGGCAACTCTTGCCAGACAACACTTGACTACATGTCACACAACACAGCTCAATCTACAGAGGCCGCAATCGGAAACCTGGTCATCTACTGTGTTCTCCTGACCTTGTATCAACTGCCCACCACTTTTTCCAGGCTTTGGATCACTTCTTCCAAGCCAATTCTCAGTAAGCTGTGGAAAACACCTTTTACAACTTCATTGCCACTTTCCCTCTACAGGTGTCTTTGCTACTGGCATAAACAAGCTACTATTTGTTGGCAACAGATGGCAAAACTGCATCAATAGTTTTGGTGCACAATTTGATAAACTGTATTGATTTTTCTGTGAGATATATAATAAAATTTTGATTTAAAATAATGCATTCATATTTAATAACCTAATATTTTCAAATTGCTTTTCAGAAAAACTGTATGAATTTGCATTCCTAACTAGTAGTGTTTGGTCATAGCATGCTTTCTGACTTAAAAGTATAAAATTTAAAATATTAACTTGATTGTTAGGTTGAACACTTCATGTTTTTACCACTTTTATGGAGCCACTGAAACATTTTGTGCCATCTTTTCAAAATGCAAATCTCATCACATCAAACACTGTTCTTTGAAAGCTTTCCTTTGCATAATATATTCTCTAAACAATCTTCCACAACCTTTATTCCAGACATTCTCATTCTAGGATGCCATCTCATTATAGATGCCATGCTATATCTGCCCGGAGCTGGTTTGGCTATTTTCTCTGCCAGCTCATACTCTCTCTCTCCCTACCTAATTACCATTTACCTCTTAGCTGATGTCACCTTCCAGCCTGTTCTTATGTTCTCTTAACTCCTCAGATTCTTAGAGCACTTACATGCATCTGTTTCCCCACCAAATATTTATAAAGTTCTATGAAGGTAGGAAAGACATTGTTTGCTTACTCTTTTCTAGTATTGAACACTTGTTGGCACTATCTGTTGAATAAATGGTGTGAAATAACATGACACAAACTATTAGTCTGTAGTGTATAAGATGAACTGGTTTGTACACAATCCAAGTAGTAGATGGGCAGGTGCAGTGACTCATGCCTGTAATCCTAGCACTCTGGGAGGCCAAAGCGGATTTAGATAGCTTGAGCTCACGAAGTTTGAGACCAGCCTCAGTAAAACAGAGATCCTGTCTCTACTTAAAATAGAAAAAAGAAACCTGAGGCAAGACCCCCTCGCTTGACCCCAAGAGTTGGAGGTTGCTGTGGGCTATGATGCCACAGTGCTCTACCCCAGGGCAACAGCTTGAGACTCTCTTAAAAAAAAAAAAAAAAGTAAAGACTATTGAATAGCAGCAAATGGTTAACACTGCTAGTAGCTAGAGCTGAGTTTTATTACAGAGGATTTGATGCAGAGAAAATAGCAATTATTTGAGAATGAAACAGGGTGACAGTACCAAAGAGGTCATTAACCTTTCCTATGAATGTGAACGCAAGGTGTTTAATTTGGTGCGAATGATGCCTGTGGGCGGTTTTGTTTCTGGGTGCTCCATAGTCAAGGGTTAAAGATGCATTCAAGATGATGTTTACTATCTTGATAGGAAACATGGGAGTGTATTAAAAGTAAAAAATGAGGGGGCCTGGCTAGATACATGATCAACCACGTCCCCATATAAAGTCAATCCCATCTTTTATTCTACCTTATTCACTTCTCTGTGTCAGCCATTACTCCCACGTGTTACAACTGAGATATGCTAACTTATATGTGTGAACCCAACTGACACCCCTAGGTCAAGCTTGGACTTTGATGTCTACCAGTCCTAGCTCTGAATTTTGACTCCATCACAATAAGCTCCTATGCAACTAGAAAATTCAGTTAATTCTTTACACATCTCAATTTTTTCATCAGGTAATTACTAGAATTGGTTTTATAAATTAGAATACACCTGAAATGTTTGACAGTGTCTGGCACATACTAAAGCTTAATATGCTACTTCTGTTACTACTTTTTTTCAGAATACCATGTGGTTAAGATTAAACCTGACACATAAAGAATCTAAGAATTCCTTATACATAGTACACAGGAGTTGTTTGATGAACTTAAAGTTCATTAAGATCTTATGAATGGGCTTGGCGCCCGTAGCTCAAGCGATGAGGAAGCCAGCCACGAGGAAGCCAGCCACATACACCAGAGCTGGCGGATTCAAATCCAGCCCGGCCTGCCAAACAACTATAACCAAAAAATAGCTGGGCGTTGTGGGGGGCACCTGTAGTCCCAGCTACTTGGGTGGCTGAGGCAAGAGAATCAGTTGAACCCAAGAGTTTGAGGTTACTGTGAGCTGTGATGCCTTGGCATTCTGAGGGCAACATAGTGAGACTCTTGTCTCAAAAAGAGAGAAAAAAAAAAAAGATTAAGGATGTTAACAACTTACAAAATATAATTAACGTGCCGGAGAAAAGGATCTGTGAAACCTGCTTTTCCTAAAACCTTAAAAAAAAAAATTTTTGTAAATGCATTCAAGAATTTGGAAAGATACATAAACAGACCTTTCTAGTGGTTCTCTTAGGATGGAAAAATCAGCTTAAAAAAATGAAGTTTTACAGCAGGTAATAATTTAATTTTTAAAAGTTATACATCATGGACTAGGCACAACAGCTCATGCCTGTAATTCCAGCACTTTGGGAGGACAAGGCAGGAGGACGACTTGAGGCCAGAAGTTCAACACTAGAGAGAGACCAAGTCTCTACAGAAAAAGAGGCATGGTGGTGGCACAGATCTGTAGTCTCAGCTACTCAGGAGGCTGAGGTAGGAGGATCACTTGAGCCCAGAAGTTTGAGGTTGCAGTCATCTATAATGATGCCAAAGCACTCTAGCCCAGGTGACGGGCCCAGATTCTAACTCAAACAACAAAAACAAAACAATACGGTCATTAAATGTCACACTGTACAATAATTTTTATTTAAATGGAAAATTTTCAATATATAATTAAGTAAAAAGGATAATTATTTTGCGTGCAGTATGGAGGCTTTAAAAGTTCTTACTTTTTTCTTTTTTTTGGAGATAGTCAGGGTTAGAATACAGTGGCCTTATCAGAGTTCACAGCAACCTCAAACTCCTAGGCTCAAGCAATCCTCCTGCCTCAGCCTCCTTAGTAGCTGGAATCAAAGGTATGTGCCCCCTAGCTAGTTTTTCTATTTTTTGTGGAGGGTCTTGAACTCCTGGCCTCAACTGATCCTCCTACCTTGGCCTCCCAGACTGATTAGAGGTGTGAGCCACTCCATCAAGCAGAAGTTGTTACCTTTGAGTGGCAGGATTACAGGTGACTTTTCTCCTTTTATCAATCTCTTCCTTTCTTTTTTTAGAAATTTACTAAAGTTTTCCTAATTTCCCTCAATAATTGTGTAAGTAGGGGGGAAAGCTATTAAGATGTATGCTTACAGCTAACTCTCTTAATCATTTTTAGAGCTTAGACATTAATGTTAACAAGATGCTTGTAACTTTGTTACAAATCCAACAAATACTTCAAAACTTTTTTTTTTTTGAGAGTCTCACTTTGTCACCCTCAGTAGAGTGCTGTGACATAACAGCTCACACAAACTTCAACCTCTTGGGCTTAAGCGATTCTTGCCTCAGCCTCCCAAGTAGCTGGGACTACAGGTGCCTGACATAACACCTAGCTATTTTTTGGCTGCGGTTGTCATTGCCGTTTAGCAGACCAGGGCTGAGCTTGAACCCAGCAGCCCTGGTGTATGTGGCTGGCATCCTACTCACTGAGCCACGGGCACCAAGGCAACACATGCTTGAAAAGGGTTATAATGAAGTAGAAGTCACCATTTCCCAGGAACCTTCACAATAAAATGTTAAAGACACTACTTTGTTTATCAAAAGAATTTATTAGAAAATATCACACACTACATAATTAAGAGTATTATTTCAGTAGACAGCACTCCAACCTCATTCTACAAACAATGTCTCATGGACCCCGAGGAAAGCCCTGTGCTTCTGAAGCTACATCTCTTGGATCAAACAAACTGTACACACTGTAACCATTTAAAGGAAGGTAATAAAAAGAATGTGGTAATAACCAAAAACAAACAAACAAACAAAATCACAAAACTTTCTGGAATGTTAAAATCATAGACAACTACTATTCGTCTCAAAATTCTAGTCATTCTATAGCCTAAAACATAGGTCAATGTGACTAGTAAGTTAAAGGGACTAAGGTTTCAAAGGTCAATACTGAATCTTAATAACAATATGTAACCATACAAAATGTTTCTGATTAAAAGCACATGCAAAATTAATGTGAATTTTTTTTTTAAAAATGTAAGATCAGTGAATGTTAATGCAACATACTTTTTCAACATAAAGCATGCTTCTAACACATTCTTAAACATTTCAGAATTTTAAAAGGTTGAATTCTAATCCAGTAACATTCTTCATTAGCTATTTTAATGCAATCTAACCAGTGCCCTAATCAGATACGGGACACAAACTTGTTATTTTCAAGAAATGTGGAGGCAATTCATGAGAGTGTTACCAAAGATGAGAGTCTGACTTTTGACGACACCACACAGTTTTTCTCTAAAACTTTAAAATTTGTTTGCAAAAGCTAACTGGCATAAGCAAATTTTAAAATGTCAACCAATTTGCAAATATCAGTCAAAAAAAATGCAGGGAAAGTATGAACCAGCTTTAACACAAAATAGATTTAAAGTTCTTACAACTGTTTCTAGAGTTCTAAACCAAAAAAACTGAGGTGTGTGTTGAATATTTGAAACACTCTTAACATTTTAAAATTTCTTAGACAAAATATACCCCAAACTTCTTTCCCCAACACAATCTGAACAAAAACTTTAATTACAATACATATGTCAGTAGAATAACCATTATCACAAATGCCCAGAAATGTAGAATGAAGATCCAAAATTGCTTGAAAGTATTTTTAAGATTATAATCATAACCTAAAAAGCTTATGAACTAGCACAATCATAATGGAAGCCAACAATTCAAAATATTTTGCCTATCAAAGCTAGCACCAGCAAAGTATTATGCACATAAAATTAAGAAACAGATAATCTTTACTTTAGGAAAGCACAGTCCTAGAGGGTATATTGTTCTCGCTAAAAAGTTTACCTAGTAAAAGGATAAGTTTATCTCACTGAGACATTTATCTCCCTTGGATCCATTAACATCTTACCTGAACAGCTTTCCAGTTATTTGGTTATCTACTGAAAATTGTTATTAGAATGAAAGTTTATGGTGAAGAGAACTCAATGTTTTCTTTCAAGATGCCAATTAAAATAATGGAGCTATTAATGTTTTAGACTTACCTTTTACAAAAATTAACATACTCTAGTACTTAAAAAAATAATCAAATCCCTAATCCCTGAAAACCTAAGACTTCATTATTCAATTTTCTGCTCTTCCAAAATACGGTTTTAATGTCCAGAATTTTGCAATATAGCCAACAGTCAACATACAGTCACCAAATTAACACTTTATTCCTTGTCAAGTATTTGAGATTTCTTGAGTGTGGGAAGAAACTTCATTAGCAATTAGACAGATGAGCAACAACCTGAAGCCAGTGCAGTGAGTCTTGAAATTCTACCTCAGTCTCAAGGAGGAAAGGGTCACAACTCAATAGCAAGTCTGTGGTTGGCACAAATTTATCATCTCTGATGTGTAAAAGGTATTGTGAAGAAACATGATCTCAGCAAAATCAACACTTTTTCCAAATTGATCATCAATAAAGACTTTGAACTGTCAACACTGTAATCTACCAAATTAGACAGCTTCATCTCAATAGAGGAAAAAAGGCACAAAAGAAAAAACGAGCAGCATAACCTTTATTTGGTCACACAGTAGGTGAAGAGTATCTCCAAGTTTTGAACACTAAATTTTACTCATGATAATTTGTTTTCTATCTCAGCAATTTACTCAGATATGTGCTGCAAAAATACACATTAGGAACCCTGCAATTGGTGTGTTCTACTTAATATTAGAAATTCTATTTTCCATGGTAATACATTATTTAATTTTCTATAATTAAAGGGAAAAATCATATAAAGTTCATACTTTATTTTTTAGCCTGACAGAATAAATGCATTTATATATATATATATATATGTATCTTCCCAAACCAGTGCACATAAAAGTTTCTAATTTATGCACTCCATTTTTTTTAATCAAAAAGCTGTACATTTTCCAGTATCCACACTATAAGACAGTCCTAATAAAAATGCACATTCCTTTAAACTCTTTACTTCCCTTGAAATTTTCTTTTCAGGGGGAGGGGAAGGAATAATATAGAAGTTGCAGTGCAGAACTATATTTATTTAGAACAAAACATTATATCCTATGTTAAAAAAAATAATTTTATCAAAACCAAATTTCAATCACAGTTATGTATGATTTTGAGTTAATGATACACGTTGAAATTGCACTTTGCAGATATCTTGATAATGTCCTTTATAGCGCTCCCCAATTCAACCTATGTTTTTCTCAGTAGACACAGGTTCTTCCAGAGTTTTCTTCTGGCTTCCCTTCCGTGAATATTTGTATTTGTCTACATAGGCTTTAACCAGATTTGCCACTTTAGTAGAATTTACTTCTCCACTCTTACTATGACAAACCTAAGAAAAAATAGGGGGGAAAACTTTTTTCAAGCTTAAAGGGATTAAAGCAAAATGGAAAGCTTTGTGAAAGACAACTCTGAAGAGATAACTAGACTTATTTTCACATTTCTATCACACATGAATTTATTCAAAAGGTAAAAGAGCAGATAAGAATTAGTAGGAGTTAGCTTTTATTATTTTAACTTAAGCGTCAGTTTCTTAAAAGAAGTGCATTTATTCTACTAAAGCTATAACTTACTTTATCTACTGCTTTCCGTACAATTTCTTTATATTCTTCCTTCGTGATATCTTTATTTTGGTAAAATGGCTTAATGGCCAATTTTACCTCCTGTGCGGCTTTTTCCTGAATTTGCAGTTTCTAGGAGAAGAAAACATGTAATTATTATTTGCTGACCACATACTTTCAAAAAGTTTCTTTAAAAATACTGCACATTTACATTATTAAAAGAAACTCATTTAAATATTAGTGTGATAAATACAGAAGTTATTTATGAAATATTATGAGTAATTCACTGAGCATCAATGAATTTTAGACCCCTCAAATAATATCAGGATTTAAGACTGCTAATAATAAATCCCCCTCACATTTATACAATACAAAACTGATATTTTTCATCTTTATCATATACAGAATTATGTAGGTTGCTCTCAACCTTGAACTTGCCTTGTCTGTCTTCGAGCTATCTGCGCTGGCTTCCACAGTAACACTTACTTTGCTTTCTGCCAATTTTACAGCAGCATTAGAGGCTTTGCTGTGAGTTGATGATGAAGTATTACCAGAACTTGGTCCCTGAACCGTTCCCACATTTCCTGGGGCTGCTGTTGGAGCAGGCAAGACTGGTGTGTTCATGTTATTACTTATATGAGAAGAACCAGGAATACCCTGTTTTAAAAAGTTATTATCAGTTAACAGCTCTCTTGTATGCAATAGTCTTTTAGTCGTTTCTCAGAAATAACATTAAAAAATACAAAGCAAATCTACCTTAATGCTTAAGAGAAATGCATAATAAAATGCATAAAATAACATTCTTAGAGCCTAATTATGTCAAGATGGCTTTAAAATTATAAATGTGTACTGTAATGTTTTGACAGTAACTAAAAACAGAGAGGCAGTGAAAGCAAATGGCCTGCAGTTAGATGATAACAGAAAAAGATGTAAGATCCCAAATTCTAAAATCCCATTTCCCTACTCTTCCAACTACATATAATTGTCAGGATTCTACAATTTTTATAAAGCAGACATAAAATTGTAAGTAACAAAATGTTTGCAAATTATTCAAATTTTCTATCTTAGAGGTACTTCTTCCCTTTTAGCTAGGTAAGTTCATGAAAATGAAACACAGGTGTTAATGGATAATGAACAGCTTTATCTAATGCTTTTCTCAACAATACAAGCTTTATCACAGTACTTAATTACTAGTTCCCACTCCTCCACTCCAAAAATCCAATAAAACAAACAATAATTTTATAGCACCCACCACTTCTAGTTTGGCCCATAATTTGGTCATTTTAATCTAACAAATAAAACTGTTGAGATGTAAGTAACAGCACAGTGTGGCTTAGATCTGATGATAAGGTATTCAATTAATTTATTAGGGGGATTTAGAGAAGGACAGTGAAAGAGGGATTATGAAAGTTTACTAAAATTACAATTAAATAAACAATTATGGTTTCTTTTCTTTTTTTTTTGAGACAGAGTCTCACTCTCTCGACCTGGGTAGAGTGCCGTGGTGTCTTAGCTCACAGCAACCTCAAACTCTTAGGCTCGAGAGTTCCTCTTGCCTCAGACTCCCTGAGTAGCTAGGACTACAGGCCCCCGTCACAACGCCTGGCTAATTTTTCATTTTTCGTGGAAATGGGGTCTTGCTCAATCTGGTCTCAAACTCCTGAGCTCAAGCAATTCACCCACCTCAGACTCCCAGAATGCTAGGATTACAGGCATGAGCCACTTCGCCCAGCCCCTAAACAACTGTTTTTGGCTGCCAGGACTCCCTTTCTTGAAGATCTGTTCTTAATAACTACAATATTTATAATGGTGTTGATTAAACTTGACTTGCTAAAAACATACCTGCAATTGCTTTCCATCTGGTTGTGAAGCAATGTAGCTGACTTGTTGGGACGGTGGGGGAGGGGGTGGCGGTGGTGGCAGTCCCTGAGATACACTGGCAGGAGCAGCTACCTGCATAAGAGGCACTCCTGTGTGGAGATGCACGGGTAGCTGAGGATAATTGTTAAATGGATGACGCTGTATGTTCATCAAGGGAGCGTGAACACCCACTGGGTATGGGAAGATATTCATAGGCTGCTGCTGTGTGTTCATCTGTTGCTGCATTACATTCATTTGTGGTTGCATCATATTTATAGGTAGCTGAGAACCATCAACTTGTTGGTTTGTTTGGTCTTTCGGGTTAGAATCTACCAAAAGAAAAAAAAACTTGTGAAGAAGTCATGTTATATTATCTCCTTAAACAGAGAAGCAAAGTACCACTGGTTATAGTCAAATTAAATAGCAATAAATAGACTCAGTGGAACAAAGCCAATCTCCAAATAATTCATTTAATCCTGTTGTTTTTAAATAATGTACATCAATTTTCTAACTTAAAAAAAATTCAAATAAATTATTATTTTATTATTATTATTTATTTATTTTTATTTATTTTTTTTTTTTGTAGAGACAGAGTCTCACTTTATCGCCCTGGGTAGAGTGCTGTGGCATCACACAGATCACAGCAACCTCCAGCTTTTGGGCTTAAGTGATTCTCTTGCCTCAGCCTTCCTAGAGCTGGGACTACAGGCACCCGCCACAGCGCCCGGCTATTTTTTTGTTTTGCAGTTCGGCGAGGCCCGGGCTTGAACCCACCACCTTCGGTATATGGGGCCGGTGCCCTACTCGCTGAGCCACAGAAGCTGCCCATATTATTACTATATTTTTAGAGACAGAGTCTCACTTTGTTGCCCTCAGTAGAGTGCCATGGTGTCACAGCTCACAGCAACCTCCAGCTCTTGGGCTTAGGTTAGTCTCTTGCCTCAGCCTCCCAAGTAGCTGGGACTATAGGCATCCACATAAAGCCCAGCTATGTTTTTGTCGCACTTTGGCTAGGGCTGAGTTCGAAACGGCCACCCTTAGTATATGGGGCCAGCACCCTACTCACTAAGTCACAGGTGTCACCCACAAATAAAATTACTTTTAAGAATAAGTTCATACAGGGGCAGAGTCTGTGGCTCAAAGGAGTAGGGCACCAGCCTCCTAGGCCGGAGGTGGCAGGTTCAAATCCAGCCCCGGCCAAAAAAAAAAAAAAAAAAAAGTTCATATAATAACATAAGTTGAAATGGGCAAACAACTAGTTGCTCGAGAAACTGACTAGGTTAAAAAAAAACACATAAAAACAAAACTTAGCTACAAAATTACAAGTAAGGTTAATCAATTTTTTGTATTTTCAACAGTTTTTTTTTTTTGCAGTTTTTGGCCAGGGCTAGATTCGAACCCACCAGTGCCCTACTCCTTTGAGCCACAGGTGCTGCCCTTCAACAGCTTTTTTCTTGCATCTACATCAGCTACTTCAGCCTCCCGAGTAGCTGAGACTACAGGCACCCACCATGATACTCAGCTAGTTTTTCTACTTTTAGTAGAGACAGGGTCTCACTATTGCTCAGCTGGTTTTTGCAATGTTCTGAACACAAACCGTAAGGAAAAATAAGTCTTTATTATTAGAACTTATTTTTACGAGAAAGATAATGTTAAAAAATGCAAACATCTGAATTAAGTTAGATAAGTTAAACTTGCATAGGAGCACCCCAAACTCTTTTACTGCAGCAAACAGTACATGAAATATTTCGGTCTTTGGCAAGGTTTGGAGCAGGGTTAGGGTTAAAAATATATATATATTTAAAATGTACATCAATGTATGTACATATACATTTATATAAAATGCAAAGTGACTTATAAACAACTGAGGTTCATTTTAACATAAAAACTACAAATAATCATCAGTCCAATTCATACAAATGAGACCTTAAACTTATAGCCCTTATTCAAATAAAACATCATCAATAAAGAAACAGAGACTGTATTACCCTGTTCAGTTGTCTCCTCCTCTTGTCTCATCCATCCCGACTGTGGACCTGAAGAATTCCTGCCCCGTCGTGAGTAATAGTTTTGTACATCTGCTGGCAGAGTCTTTCTCACAGCCCAACTAGATGCAGAAGTCCACCCAGATCTATCTGCAGGTGTATCAAATGAGAACTCTTGCTCAGTTTTTCGTTTATAGGGCTGCTGTTCCACAAACTTGAAAGACTCATTCCCTGAACTATTTGAATTCCCTGAGAGGGGTTTGCGGTTCTGCCACCTATTTTCATTCTGATCTGTATAGGCAAAACTACCTCTGTAAGTGCCTCGTCCACGGTTTCCTCTACCACGGTGAGACATCCAACCTGAACCAAAGTTTTTATTCCATGAATTCCCTGAATTTTCAATTCTATTCTCTTCCCAATGAGACTCTTTCCACTTTTCTGGATGTCTGGTCCTGGGATCAGGCCCAGAATTTATTTTTTCTGTTACCCAATTAGGACAGTCATTTCTATGTTTGTCAGCAGAATTTGGATCCTCAACAACTGGATTGAAATCATTTTTTTCTTTTCTTGTATTTTCATTCTGTTTCTCTGGGCCATTCTTTCTGTACCGATCATTTCCTCGTGGACATCTCCAACCATCATTTGTCCATCTTTCCTTCCACCAGGGAGAGTAACCCTCTCTATCATTTCTACTAAATGATGAATTCTTAGTTTTTGCTCTGGATCGTGCAGGAGACCTAGAATGAGATCTGGACCTAGACCACCTTCTGGTCTTCCTTTCTCTTTCTCGGTCCCTCCTCTGCCCATCTCTATCGCTTTCTCTCTCTCTGCTCCGGGACCTGGATTTTTCTCCAGGAGAGGAATCTTTTACTCTTGACTGAGATCCTCTGTTCTCTCTAGAAGTATCTCTTCTTGGGGAAGATGATTCAGATATTTTACCTTCCCAAGGAGTATTTCTTTTTGGAGATGGAGACTGAGATTGTCTTCTTTCCCTTGCAATATCTTTTTTTGGAGACTGCGAGCGAGATTTTCTCCGTCCTCTGACAGATTCTTTCTTAGGAGATGGTGACTGAGACTTCCTACTTTCTTTTCCAGTTTCTCTTTTGGGAGACGGAGACTGGGACCGCTTCATTTCTTGTGTAGCTTCTTTGCTGGGAGACCAAGTTGTAGACGGGGAGTGAAATCTAGATCTTCGAGTACGAGGCTTTTTAGCTTTATCTGCTGTATCTATCGAGCTGTTAGATTGTTGAGATACGGGTTCAATCTTTTCATTTGCAGGACCAGAAGATGGGATCTTAATTTCAGAACTGTATGCCACAGAGTTTTCATTTAATTGTTTAGAATCAGCATTTACAGAAAGTTCAATTTCAGATTCATTTTGATCACTGCAAAATGAATCACACTCCATAGGTATCATTTCATTGTTGTCCTCACTAAAATGCTTCTGAATCTGTTCACTGTGTGTTTTAGGCAACTCTATGGAGCTAGGATGTTCAATCAGAGATTCACTCTTTTCTTCCAAAGAGTCTTCCAACTTGGTGTTAAGAAGATCATTTTTTAATAGGCTATTTTCAGAACCTGGAGTATTATTGGTATTTTCATTCTTGGAAGTATCACATGTTGCAATTATTTCTGCATCATCAGTTTTAACATGCTCAAGCAACTGAACCTCTGGGTTCTCAATAGATTCTTTGTCTGCTGTTTGTATAATTTCACCCTGAAAAGACTCTAACTTGGGGCTCTCTACAAGCTCTTCTATTTTTACTGTGGCATCTTTATGATTAATAATTTCTACTATGGGATTCTCTCTCATTTTTTCTTCATTAACTATGGACTCTATAGTCTCAGATAACTCACCTAGGGGACTAGATTCAGGTTGGTGCACTTCACTTTCAGATGCTGTGTGTGTCAGAAAATCATCTAGAGGAGGATCTATACACATATCTGTTTCTACCTCTGATGGTGAAGGTCCAGGTATCTGGTCTTGATTTTCTAACGGATCACTCTCTTTTTCAAAAATATTTTCAGAAATCTCATTTTCTAAACATAAAACATTAGCATCTCTATCTGTACTCTCAAGTTTTTGAATTTCCTCTTCCTCTCCAACTAGCACAGGAGGATCCTGAGTACAAGATTCAGAATATGAAGATTCTACTCTTTCTTCTACATCACTATTCTCAGTACGTTTCACACTGTCTATTTGTTCACTGACACTTTTCAAGCAATTAGACTGGTTTTCTACATCTGTCTGCACAGTACAAGTGTTACTACTTTCTAAGTCTGACTGGCGCTCTTTTTCTAACACGGATGATATGTCAGATTCTGTTGTTTCTTCATCTACCGAATCATTGGAAGATGATTTTCCAGATCGAGGTACAGAGCTTCGAAGCTTCTTTTTCAACAAAGGTGGTTTTCTTCCTCTTCTTAGAGACTTCCGTTTTGGAGCTTGTCTTGTTTGCTTTTCTGACTCAGCTGAAGAGGAAACACTTACAGATGGGTTACTATCACCTGGAGCATCACACCCTGAACTGCTTGATACTGGGGATTTTGGACACTGACTGACTGTTTCGGCTCTCATGTTACGTGTGGATCTCCTTGTAGGAGTTGTTGCTGCAGGTTTTCGTCTTGATCCTCTGGTGTTTGATGTACCAGAAGTTTGCTTCTTTTCTTCTCCTTCTTGGGTATGTGCTAATGCCTTGCAAGAAGTACCTAAGAATATCAAATTTTTTAAAAAGTAAATGCATTTTAAGAAATAATAGTTTGGCTTTAGTTAATTTTAGCATACAAAAGGCTATAATAGAGTAAAACATTTATGAATCAAAGTATGATTAAATGCATAGGTAATAACATCTGAGAAGCACGAGATGTTCATCAGCTTTTTCTTAATGACACTGAAATATGTTATAATCAGATTTGGATCTATGTGAAAAATTTTGAGAGATAAAAAGGGAAAATGACATTTGGCCTGATAACTGCTTATTTGCTTTTAGTATTATGGATAAAGAGAAAATTGTCGAGTTATCTATGAATTAAGACCCAAAGTATTTGTTCATAATTAACAGATGTTACTTCTAAAGTTCTATGGTTTGGACACTGAAGCCCTAAACAGAAAGGAGACTTCCTCTAATCAGCACCTCAAAGCCTTTAAGTAGTTAATTTCTTAAAACTGTAAAATAAACTTTTCCTTGGGATTTTTTTTTTTAAACTGGCAGATGAAATTGTATGTATTTACCATGTACAACATAATGTTCAGAACTACATATATATTGTGGAATGACTGAATCTTGCTAATTAACATATGTATCACCTCACATAGTTATTTGTGTAGTGAGGCTACCTTCCACCTACACTCTTAGCCAATTTTCAAGAATATAATACAGTTGACCCTTGAACAATGTAGGCTTTCGGGGCACCAACTCCCCACACAATCAAAAATAGGTGTATAATTTCTGACTTCCCCCAAATTAACTACTAATAGCCTACTGTTTGACCAGAAGCCTTACTGAAATAAGGCTCATATAAACATATGAGTCAACCAGTTGATTGACTCATGTTTATAAGTATTTTATATCATATTCTTTCAATAAAGAAAAATATTATAAAAATCGTAAGAAATAGAATATATATTTACAGTACTGTACTGGACTTATCAATATCGTTAAGTTTACATCACCTTTTTACAAGATGAATCATCTGTGTGACATGATGGGCAACAGCAGCTGTCGACCTCAATAATCTAATACACATCAACCAATTCAACTTTTTCTTGTAATGTCGTAACTTTTCCCTGCTTCTTGGGAGCACTTCCAGCATCACTAGCGGCACTCTGAATGGGTCTCATGGTGTTATTCAAGGTTTATGATACTGCACTAAACATGACGAAAAATGCACGAGAATCGCAAGATATTGCCTTTCACTGTAATATACAATTACTGAAAGGGAAAATGTCTCACTTGAAGATGATCAGTGTCGCATGCATTAAGCAGACACACACTTGAACTCACCACAATTGTTAATTTTATGCAGTTATGATTTAATACTGCATCTTTATGTTTGTTTACATTTTCTCCCTACGGTGAGTAGTGCTGTATTTGTGTGTTAAGTTTTCATAAATTTTAACTTATATAATAGATTTGTACATATTTTATGGTAGTAAATGATAAAACAGATTAGTATCTACATATATTTTATACATTCATGACATAACTTTTCTTTATTTTTTCAATATTTCTAGGCTATATTGTTTCCAAGTTCTATCAAATTGTCACAAATCTCCAAAAAACTTTTCAGTGTACTTATTAAAAAAAATCCATGTACAAGTAGATCTGTGCATTTCAAACCCATGCTACTCAAGGGTCAACTGGATTATTAAACTTTAATCACCACTGCTATACTATAAATTTCTTGAACTTACTCTTCCCAACTGAAATTTTGTATCGCTTTTTTTTTTTTGAGACAGAGCCTCAAGCTGTCACCCTGGATAGAGTGCCATGACATCACAGCTCACAGCAACCTCCAGTTCCTGGGTTCAAGCGAGTCTCCTACCTCTGCCTCCCAAGTAGCTGGGACTACAGGCACCCACCACAACACCCGACCATTTCTTTTTTGGTTGCAGCCGTCATTGTTGTTTGGCTGGCCTGGGCTGGATTTGAACCCGCCAGCTCAGTTGTATGTGGCTGGCGCCTTAGCTTGTTGAGCCACAGGCGCCAAGCCGAAATTTTGTATCCTTTGACCAATACTTCCCCAACCTCCCCATCCCTCAGGCACCCCAGCTCCTAGTAATCATGGCTTTCCATTCCAGTTGTATGAGATCAACTTTTCTAGGTTCCACACGTGAATGAGATCATGCAATATTTGTCTTTGTCCCTAACTTATGCACTTAGCAGTATAATATCCTCCAGCTTTATCTATGTCATCACAACTGACAGGATTTCTTTTTACAGAGCTGAATCGCACTCCACTGTGTATATATACTACATAGTTAGAATGATTTTTAGTTAGAATTCTAGTTAGATTCTATTTAGAATGAAAATTAAACCACTGTCCAAATATTTTCAGAAATACACAGGAGTTACTATACCTTTCTTGATAGCTTTTCTAAATCAACAATTTTTATGTAATTAAAGGAAACTAGTAGTAGTTTTTAAAATAAAAAAAAGTTCCATAAACTTTACCAAAATTTTCTAAAGATATGGTACTTGTTGGAAAAATAGTTCTTGGTAACACAGAAGAAATGAGAGGGAGAACTTCCGTTTCAATATTCCAGGGTATAAAACCAATTCTGAAAATTCAAAACAAAAAAGGACATTTTTGTTTAAATTACTTCTTAAAAATTGAACCAGCAAGTTAAAATTATTAATTCTCTAAAACAAGTTAGCAGTATTAAAATATAGTGCTTTAATGTTTTTTGCTAAAAATGTAAATTCAAGGTTACCCCCAGTTTAAAGATGACTACAAATCTGCTACAAAGAAAACACACTCAAAAGCATGTTTTTCTATTTATTTAATGATAAAGGCCACAGCAAATAAAGACTTTAATATAGATGTTACTTTTTAAAGTAATTTAATGTACTATTTTATCAAGAATTTTTTTTAGCTTTTATTCTTTTCTTCACCACTCTAAAAAAATAAGTCAACTTCAAGGTGTAACTTCAACATGAAATAAAACACATAAATTTTAAGTGCACAATTTGCTGACTGTTAACCAGTGTATATATGTTAGTAACTGTCACCCCAATCAAGAAACAGAACACTTACACTTCCCCAGAAAGTGTCCTCATGTTCCTTTGCACTCTTCTCCCTCCTTTCCAGACAACCAATGAACATATATTTGTCACCATACTGTTTTCTAAAATTCCTGATCTGAGGCTGACTCTTCAAAGTTCACAGTTCCTAAGGACCTATTAAAAGCCCCACGTTTTTCTGCATTCAAACTCAGTCCTTTTTCTGGCTTATTTTTTTCCCCTTATCTTTGTTCATTTTAGGTCTCCTAATAAAACACTATCTGATTCAGTATACAGAAAGATTCTGTAGTATAGACTTTGGAGAAAAAAAAAATCTGACTTGTACATGTAGAAAAAAATATGTAACTGTAAAGAACAATTTCACAGAATACCTATCTAGGCTTCCTAAAAAAATTTTTTTTTTTTGAGACAGAGCTTCAAGTTGTCACCCTCAGTAGAGGGCTGTTACATCATAGCTTACAGCAACTTCCAACTCCTGGGCTTAAGTGATTCTCCTGCCTCAGACTCCCAAGTAGCTGGGACTACAGGCACCTGACACAATGCCTGGCTATTTTTTGGTTGTAGATGTCATTATTGTTTGGCAGGTCCGGGCCGGATTCGAACCCACCAGCTCTGGTGTATGTGGCTGGTGCCTTAGCCGCTTGAGCTACAGGTGCTGGGCCAATTTTATGTTTATTTATGTTACCTTGTCATTCCTAGAGGGTGAAGGCCCTACCTACACAGAATTATATAATAGTGATATATAAAATAAAGTCATAATATGTTATACAGGTGAACATAAAACTCAGGCAGGAGCCTTGATCTTTATTTAGGAGCTTGATTTAAATATATGTAAGGGCTGTCCAGAAAGTACCTAGTTGTGCACTATAAAAAACAGAGACTTTCTGGACAGCCCTAAATTACATACCTAGCACTTGGCTAGTAGGCTGAGGACTTAGACTAAGAAAGAAAGAACTAGACTACAAAAAGTCATGAACACAAGACACTTGATCAAATTGTTTAGAACATTTCTGAGGCCCAGGGACAGGGTTCACTCCTGTAAGCACAGCACTTTGTGAGGTCAAGGTGGGAGAATCCCTTGAGACCAAGAGTTTGAGACCTGCATGAAATATTAGCCAGGCATAGTGTTGTGTGCCTGTAGACCCAGATACTTGGCAGACTCAGGCAGGAGGATCCCTTGAGCTCAGAAGTTCGGGATTATAGTGAGCTATTATGATTATGCCATGTACTCCAGCATGGGCAGGGAAATATGATAACAGCAATACTGCAGCTTAAAGCACACTGATAAGACTACAATACAATAAAGAATAGAGAAAGGAAGATAGGCTGAAACTCTATTACTAATAATGAGTCTCACTTCTCTGGTGCACTCTCTTTTAAATAAATTTAGCATATAAATATCTATACTTATTACACAGATTAAGGATTCTTTTTTTTTTTTTTTTTTTTTTTTGCAGTTTTTGGCTGAGGCTGGGTTTGAACCCGCCACCTCTGGTATATGGGACTGGCGCCCTACTCCCTGAGCCACAGGCACCACCCGGGATTCTTTTCTTTTCAAGAGGTGTTTAAAATAGCAATCTTCATAAGGCGCTTGCAACATCTACATTTAATTGGCACAAAGTTACTCCTACACTTAAGTGTTAATGACATCTTGTGTAACATTAGCCTTGAAACACTACAGTAAATAATTTTTTGTTTTACCTTCCAATCCCAGGTAATGTATCAGGAAACCATGATAATTCCAGTTCCTGTCTCTTCTGCCTAATCAGTGCACTGATTTCATTGACTTCTATAAATTCTGTACTAAAAGATAAATTTTAGATCTTAATCAAAATTTCAAAATTTTAAGGTCAAAGAAAGAACTGGGTTATTATCAAGAGTAGCAGCAGTTTTTATATTTAGTATTATGAGAATGAGAATGTTTTTCTTCTAAATACAACTTTATTCCTAAAATAAATAAATTTTGTATATTACAAATCACATTTATATTTATTTTATTCCTAAAAATAATGCTTGAATTTCTATATTAAGTGACAGGATAAAAAAAGTCAATTCATACGAATATCCTCCTTATTAAAAGAAACAGATTCTAGGTGCAATAGTTTGCCACTTGAAACTATGTCTCAGACAAAAGAAGAAAATAAAGGAGGATATGGTTACTGCATACAAAAATGGGCATAGTTCAGCTTTTCAAAAGACTACTAAGACGTAATTGTTGTCTTTGACACCTTGCCAAGCCCGAAAATTAAATCACACAATCTTATCCTGCCCTATTAATTCAGGATTTAAAACTAATTTAATCTCAAATTCCACAAATATTTATTTGTTATCTATATGCCAGTCACTAGTATTCAAACATAACTAGATATGCTCTAAAAGAGTTCTTCTTTGTTAGGTACTACTACCATTATAACTTAATAAGTAGCCTACTTCTCTAGTACATAAAAAGCTTGAGTAGAACAACTTATTAATGAAAACAAAGTCCAGTGGCATACAGTTACTGGATAACAGAAAAGCTCACAAAATAACAGTTTTTCTCTTAGAGCTAGTTTATTCTCCCAAAACAAAACCAAGGTGGGTCTTTCATAATTTTTATTGAGCCCAGAGTTAAAATTTCTACCAAAAGTTAATCAATCATAATGATTAGAACATCAACTATATAGACAACATCAATCAAAAGTAGAAAATACTAACCAATAAGCTCTACAGGTAAAAGAAGATTCTCCAGTTTGACTACTAGAAGAAAACATATTGGAGAAAAAATTTCTGAAGTAATGACTTGAACACCGATTTGGTCTTTGAGGCTAGAAAAGTAAAAAGTAGTTAGTGAAAGAGCAAATAAAAATACTTCCATAATAGGTACATAATTGTTATGTATTAAAATGTTTTTATATACCCGAGGCACTAGAGATATATACAAGTAACCACAAAGTATTATAATCTAAGAAAAAAATTTAATTTCAACAAACCTTATATATCTTTATTGCTTCATTTTCCTTTCCTTCTGTTCCAATGTATGAAGAGTTTCCTGAACAAAGACATGAAAGGACTTGGTAATTCTGCCTTAATGTTTACTTGAAAGGCTATAAACCAATATTGATACTAGCACTTGGGCAAAGATTAAAATATGTAGAAAAGTTACATTTCAAATAACAGTATTTCCATTTACACAATTTTCCCAAATGCTAACTTCATCTTTTCTTGTTATGCTACAAATACAAGGAAAATATTTTTAAAAGGCCACAACAGAAAAAACTGGTGAAAAATGTAAAACTGCTATGTTCAGAGCATATGAATATTAATATTCTAGTCAACATTTTCTGACATCCTATGCAAACTTGAACTATCTTATAACAAAAGGTATACACAAAAAAATCAAGCTATTTAATGTCAATAATGCACTTAATATTTCATATCCACCTTATTATCTAAAAAACAGTACCATTAACTCATCTCAAGTAGGAGCTAACCAGGAGACCTGAAGCCATCAGCCCTTGTCGTCCATAAATTGTGTGAATTACCATTCAGCCAGTGGTACCCACTTCAAGTACTCTTCTTTTTCCTCAAACTTTACAATTAGAAGGAAAAGCACAAGTGTTGACTGGAACATATTTCTGTTATAGCAATGTGGGTGCTATTTTGCTTATGACTTGTCCACAGTGCAAAATGACAAATGTTTTTTAAACTTAACCCTTGCTTGCCCCACAAAAGGCCTACTGATATTGTTCAAAATAAATCACACTAATTAGGAGGCCTGTTTCTTGAATTGCAAGACTATATATATTTTGGTGTTCTTACATTTTTCAGTTGGTAATGGCCTATTTTCTACTTAACAACACACTAACTTCCTTTTTAGTTATAACTATTTGGTTTCATAGTATTATCCATCCGCTCAGAATTGTTATAACGGGAGAGGAATGAGTTTGAGAAAGTTACTGCCTTACACGTTGATGTTTTAAAAAGACAATACGCTGATTTTTAAAAGCGCTTAAGCCGCCAAGACTAAAGATGTATGGTAGGTACCCAAGTACATTCTTAGAAATAATCACCATTTTCCTTTAGTTGGCCACAGAATTGCTGTGCTACAGAGATTATGTGTCTTTATGCCCTAAGGGTGGTGAGTTGGTTTCATTTCCTCAGTAAGTACATAACTATTTACACAGCATTCTTTCACTTTGAAGCCCATCTTAAGAAGCCATTTTTAGGCAAAAAGATCTCTAAGGAAAGGTTAGGTTTCTGGCCAATGCCAACTTAGAAAATCTAGTCCAAAAGCTATTTCACATATTTCTAGGCAGAGCTCAGATAAATAACTCAGCAGATCTAGTTATAATCTCTGAAGTACTCAATACTGGAGAATTTGTCCAAATTCTGTTTTCCTAGAGACTGTTTTATAACCCTATTCACTACTTACCTGTCTTTGGTCAGCAGTGATACATTTTTTAATTTAATTTTTTATCAAAGTAATGTATGTACATAACTTTAAGAAATATTCTAGTCTTTTTTTTTTTTTTTTTTTTTTAGACAAAGTCTTAAACTGTTGCCCTGGGCAGGGTGCCATGGCACCTCAGCTCACAGTAACCTCAAACTCTTGGGCTTAAGCAATTCTCTTGCCTCCGCCTCCCAAGTAGCTGGGACTATAGGCACTCACTATAAGAAATATTCTACTCTTATAAAGAAAAACTATAGGAATACCCATTTTTAATCTCTGCTTCTCAAAAGCATTTATCAAATTCTTTTTGGCTGTTTCTTCTTAACATCCTTATACCACTCTACCTTAATTTTTTTGGTTTCAGATATTTCCCAATAATTTTTTTTTTTTTTAAGACAGAATCTCACTTTGTCACCTTTGGTAGAGTGCCGTAGCATTACTGCTCACAGCAACCTTAAACTCCTGATTAAGTGATTCTCTTGCCTCAGCCTCCTGAATAGCTAGGCCTACAGGCACCTACCACAATCCCCAGCTATTTTTTAGAGACGGGGTCTCTCTCTTGCTCGGTGAAATCCTGAGCTCAAGCAATCCACCCGCCTCAGCCTCCTAAATGCCAGGATTACAGGTGTGAGGCACCATACCCGGAACCAATGATTATTTTGTTACTACAGAAGATTTTTTCTTTATACCACGACTATCCAACCCCTTTGCTACCTTCACCGTCTATATTATCCTTTCAATGTATCAATATTTGATGCACATACAACAGTGTTACATTTTAACTATAAATAGAGTAATCAAAAGCGTATATTAAGATTACTCTTCTTGTATGGTTTCTTGCTTTTCCTAGGGTTCCTAACTGCTTTGTTTTCTCTTTTCCTTTCTTCTATATTATCTACCATTTAGCTAACTCTACAACAAAAGTATAAATCTCCTATAGATAAACTCAAACACATCAACTCATCCATCAAGTTTGTTCTCTGCTTTCTTGGAAATACTATTCTCTGTCCTGCTCCAAAGTGAACTGCTAACTCTCAAATCTGTTGTTTAACAGTCATTTCTGGGACTACACTTTGTCATCATTCTGTTAATCTTCTTTATCTTTTCCTAAATTAGAATACATTCTGTAAATTTCACATTGTTCTTTCCTTCAGTATCCCATTTAGTGAAGAATGCACATCCTCCAGCACAATTGAGAAAAGGTAGAAATTAATTTTTGAGCTCTTATGGATTAGAGAGTGTCTTTATCCTTATTCTGCAATAACATTTGGTAGTTTGGTAGGCTACAGACATTTTTTTAAATTTTTATTATATCATAATTGTGTACATTGGTGCAATCATGGGCACAATGTGCTGACTTTATATACAATCTGAAATATTTTCATTGAGCTATTTAACATAGCCTTCATGGCCTTTTAATCACTATTTGAAGACATTTATATTCTACATTTAGTAATTTTCACTTATACCCTTGTAAGATGCACTGTAAGTGATCCCACCAATCACCTTCCCTCCACGCATCCTCCTCCCTCCTCTCCCCTCCCTTGTCTCTTTCCCCATTTCTTGTGCTATAACTGGGTTTTAGCCTTCATATGAACGCTATAAATTAGTTCATAGTAGGGCTGAGTACATTGGATGGCTACAGAATTTTTGAGTTACTGATTATTTTCCCAAGAATTTTCAAGGAATTGCCCTACTGCTCCAACTACTGTTGATGACACTCTCTAGCCCCTAATTTTTTATTTTTGGCCTGCTTATTTTCTATTAGCTCTAGGATCTTACTACCCTCACGTTTCTAGAACTTTATGAAGTACTTGGTATAAATTCTCTCCTCATTTAATAGGTATTATTTCCATACATATGAACATCCATGCCCTACTAGTCTGAGAAATTTTTCTTTGTATTACTTTTTTTTGTTAACTTTCTGCCTTTTGATTTTTCCTTTCTGGAATTCCTTTCTGAAATTTTATTCAGTATTGAATACCTTAAAGGAATACCCTCTGATCTCTTTGATGTTCTATCCTACTAAGATATTTGTTTGGTTTATTCCTGTTGAATTTTTAAATTTCTGCTATAATATTTTGTTTTTGTTTTATTTTATTTTTTTAGCTGGGGCTGGGTTTGAACTTGCCACCTCTGGCATATGGGGCCTGCACCCTATTTGGGCCACCGTTGCTGCCCTGTTTTTTTTTTTTTTTTAGAGACAGAGTCTCACTTTATCATCTTTGGTAGAGTGTCGTGGTGTCACACAGCTCACCGCAACCTCCAACTCCTGGGCTTAGGCGATTCTCTTGCCTCAGCCTCCCAAGCAGCTGGGACTATAGGCACCCGCCCGGCTATTTTTTTGTTACAGTTTGGCTGGGGCTGGGTTTGAACCCACAACCCTCAGTATATGGGGCCGGTGCCCTACCCACTGAGCCATAGCACTGCCCCTGCTATAATATTTTTAATTTCTAAAAACCTTTCTTAAAAATTTTTCTTACATCACTGATATAATAATCCTTTTATCACTAAAAACATTAAATTTTATAAACTTGATCTCCATTTCCTAGCATTGGGATTATCCCATCAAATTCCTCTTGTTTCTGTTTTGATCTCAACTATGTTCATCTCCCCAAATATCTAAAGATCACTGTTTGTGGGACACTAAAATACTGACCAAAAATGGTGCGGAATGGTGCATGGTCAGAGCCTTTCAACTAATGAGTTTCACTGTAAGGTGATCAAGCAGATATCTGGTTATTTTGCTGAGAGATTATCCTCAAGTTTTTTCTTTTGGGCAAGCCAGTATCCTAGAATGTATGTATCTCCTACTTACTATTTGGGGGAAATGATCATGGGTAGAAGACTAGATGACTCACCATTTGACGTAACTTCCCTTCACTACTCTGTTGTTTCCACTACCCTCATTTATGTTAGAGTTTAATATGGTTAATACACTTACTCTAGCCAGTAAATCTCCAGTCTTTGGGCAGTCCCCTTCCTGTAGCCTGGGTCAGACAGGAATCTGTAGGATAAACTAGTCCTCTAAAAAAATTTCAACTAATTATGTTTTGTGGCACCATCACATATCCCTACCATCAGAGATAATGGAGGCCTCCAAACCTGAGACTTTATAAGGTTTGATGGTATGTGAACTTAATTCATAACTCCACTCACTTCACTCTATTGCCCCAGGCTGTGATGCTCTGGCATCATCCTAGCTCACAACACCCTCAAACTCCTGGGCTCATGCCTCCCTAGGTGTTGTGGTGGGGGACACAGGCCCCCATCACAACACCCAGCTGTTTTTTTCTATTTTTTGTTTTTTAATAATTTTATTGAATCATAATTATGTACATTGGTGCAATCACAGGGCACGATTCATATACATTCAGAAATATTTTGATCATACTGTTACAGATATCCTTCATGGCATTTCCTTGATCACTATATAAA
>CAUYON010107582.1:0-41456 GCA_963573935.1 Arctocebus calabarensis
ATGTCTTTATATAGTGATCAAGGAAATGTCATGAAGGCTATCTGTAACAGTACGATCAAAATATTTCTGAATGTATATGAATCGTGCCCTGTGATTGCACCAATGTACATAATTATGATTCAATAAAATTATTAAAAAAAAAATCTCTGTAGTTCTGCTCAGTTAGGATGATGCTACTTTAAGACAAGAGTCTAACATCTTCCTCATTTGCTGGCAAATTAATACCCTTCTCTTTCCTTTCCCTCAAACTGCTTGTCCTTGTTCTTTGTTTAGCTGCAGGGATAAGTACAGAACTTTCAGTAACACCAACATGTAGATCACACAAAGGAACCTGAACTCATCTTGCTTCCACTAATTTGAGTGCCTGGTGGAACCAGACTGGAAGATGGATGTTTGACAACATGTGGCTTCAACAACCAGAGAAGTAACACTATGCTGCTTCTCATGCTGGTGAGTAAAGTGGACACAGAAAAATCTCTGTGGAAGCTCAGAAACTTTTTGTGCAGGTAAGTCACTAGAAAGAAATGTTTCCCTTTTCACCGAAAACAGGGATGATGTTGGACCTTTTCTAAGTGACACACAGGGCAATTTTGCAAACACTCTATGGTTTGATTCCACAGATGGCATTCTTGCACTGTTACATAGTGCTGGCACTAACCCTCATGGATGTTAATTGCTTTCAAATAACTAGATGTTATGGAAGGCTCACAACTCAGTCCTATACAAATTAGGGTAGCCCCCTTACTCCCATTGTTATGTTGTCAAACATTAAAGATTGAATATGGACAGACCAAAATTCTGGACTTACTTGGTTAAATGATAATAAAGCCCTATAATTTCCAGAAATATTGCACAGTTTATTATGTTCTCACAGACTGGCAGGGACACATGGAAATTGGAGATGTGAAGATGCCAATAAAGAAGAAATTGAAGAGCAAAAAGATTCCAATCTGACCCATCTGTAAATTAACACTTTTTTTTTTTTTTATTGTGTGTGGCAGTAAAGCATACAAGTGATTCCTACTTACATGAATAGGATGCTACAGACTTAATTATCTGACATCTTTTTTTTTCTTTTTTTTGAGACAGAGCCTCAAGCTGTCACCCTGGATAGAGTGCTGGGGCATCACAGTTCACAGCAACCTCCAATTCCTGGGCTCAAGCGAGTCTCTTGCCTCCCCCTCCCAAGTAGCTGGGACTACAGGCCCCCGCCACAATGCCCAGCCATTTTTTGTTGCAGCCGCCATTGTTGTTTGGCGGGCCCGGGCTGGATTCGAACCCACCAGCTCAGGTGTGTGTGGCTGGCAGCCTGGCCCGTTGAGTCACAGGCGCCGAGCCTCTGACATCTTTTTGTTACCACCTTAAATGCCAGCCAGATTATAAACTTAGGCTTTTTCATTCACAAATATACTTATAATACAATACAATATCCTTATAATATTGTACCAGATACAATATTATAAAAGACCTACTGGTATATCACAATTCTAAGTTATTTTCAGTGCTAAGAACTCTTTTCCAGCATTTTGAACTCATGAGATTGAAAAAGCATTTTTGAGTCTCTCCATGATAATAGAACAAGAATTCAACATTACCATACAGGTGTTGGGAGTTCTTTAGAAGCCAACACCCTAGTATCTGTTGTATTTGAAAACTGTCACAAGAAACTTGCATGATTATGATAAAAAAAACATGCTTCTACATAGAACCACACAGAGTAAGTAGTGACTGCGATCTAAACTTCTTCAGTAAGATAAATATTCTTCATCAAATTAAAGAGTATCTATTTCAAAGAATGGGTAACTGGATTAACGGGGCAAGGGGATATGTGCTTAGATCTATTCTTTAATGTTTATTTCTTCTCTTTCTAATCTATTCTAGCAATTAAGTTCACTAACTTATCCTAGAAAAAGTATGACATACCTCATTGCTGAATACCACTATGGTCACCTTCTAAGTACCCACCATGGAAAACGATGCATTGACATCGGGCACCTAGTCCACCCTTCAAAGCAATTTTTGGAGCTTTCTGGAATGACCATCAGAGCTGTCATCATACAGCACACAAAAACATGCAACAATTAATGTCGATCAGCAAGACACCACCACACATTGACATGAACACAGCTGTAAGACACTGAAATATCAAGGTTACAAAAACTCATTGAGTTCTTTGTACAGTTCTGCCAATGTAAGCACACAGTGTCAAGTTTGCAGCATTAATGTCAGACCTTGTGCAATGACAACTCTGATGATAATTCCAGAAAAAGTGTTCCAAAATTTCTGTGAAGCATAGACTAGGTGCTGGCATTGGTGCATAGCTTCCTAGGGGGAATACTTTAAAGGTGAACATAGTGATATTCAGCAATAAGTTAAGTAGCACATTTTCTTGAATAAGTTCATCTACTTAACTGTAAAACATCATATGTTATCTCTTGTTACTTGACTATTATATTAACCTGATCTCTCTCTCTCCACAACCAGTGACTTAGCTTTTAATGTGTGAAACTTCTCACACATTCCCTGTGTGAAACAGGGAAATAAAGAAGTTTAGGAAATTTTATCCCAAAATATAACTCCTTGGTATAAAGGCTCCTAGAGATTAATAGGCTCTTGTAAGAGACTTGCCTTCTATCTGGGAAAACATGTCTGACCCACCAAAAAGAGCAATGGATTTCCCTTCCCCTCCCTGTTACCTTGATATATTGTAGGTAAAAAGATCAAGAATGCAACCAGACCTGGCCCAAGTTAATATAAATACAATACCTGTCTCTCAGGTTAACTTCAAGTCAATCTGTTTGCCCCCATCCATTCATTGTCTCAGGTATCTATTCATTTTCCCTAGCAACCATCCTCCCTAGCAACTGTATTCCTAAGCACAATTTCCTAGACTCTTCATCTTCCCTCTCCTACAAAAGGACAGATATAAAAATATCTGAACTTTACTGGGATATTGAGTAATCACACTATCATTCTCCACATGCACATGGTAAATAAATCTTTCTCTTATTAACCTGTCTTAATTGTGAGTTGAACATTCAGCAAACTTTCTGGGGGAGGGGGAAGTTTTCCCTCACCACTACAGTATTTAGAGGAATAAATGTACTTACTGCTTCTCTTACACTCTGGCTTTTACTTAAGGCTAAAGTCAGATTCTTTTTGAATTCTTTATTCCTTTTTTTTTTTTTTTTTTTTGAGTATTACAGTTTCTTTTTCTTCAGGACATTTTGTGTTAAGATCTAAAAAGCACTGAAGTATGTGCATAAGAAATGAACAGGATATACGCATACTTAATATGTGTTATAATTCTCCAAAGACCATGCAAATGTCTGCTGGCTAAATGACTGTCAGTCAAGATTAGGGACAACATATGTCGGTTTCTACATTCCCAAGCAAAAGAAGGCTACAAATTGACAGTAGTTTGCCAAGAGGACCTGAACACAAAGCTATTTTTTTTTCTTCTATGGACAAAACATAAAGAAGTAAACTATCCTTCTTGATGAAGTCATATCCTACTTATGCATAGAGTATTAACCAGCTTACGTTTCAGAAATAACTTGTTTTAAGAGCCCTGATATTTTCTTAAATATCTGGGAAGTTTGGGGATTTTTAAACTCTGGGTAAAAGAAACATTTTTTTTTTTATAATTTTATTGAATCATAATTCTGTACATTGGTGCAATCATAGGGCATGATTCATATACATTCAGAAATGTTTTCATCGTACTGTTACAGATAGCCTTCCGTATACCCCCAAGGTTTATCTAACCTGCCAGAGCACAATGAGAATACACCAGCTAAACTTCCGTCCAGCCTATAATAGCTTGAGTGCCCTTGCAGAGGGACTACGTCGTATTCCTTATGGAAATAAAAGCAAAGTGGCCAAAGGAAGTCAGTGTATCAACTTCAAGACAGACTCTGTTTGTAGGAAAAGAAAGTGCCTGTCAGAAGCACAGAAAACAAGAGGAAAAGGAATCGAGATCAAGTGGATACCTGTGTGGCGTGTCCAGGGTCAGAATGGTATGGTCTGAGTGAGGAACTGGAGCACCAGGAAAGCCAGTGACAGGTTGCTACCACCTTCAACAAACTTGCTTTACTTGTCATCTTTTTGCAAGGCAGTTTTCCCCCTGCCTTCTTCCTGGGCCGATGTACCCTGTGAGATCCCCTTAAGATAAGCAAGATATACAAATTGCCCTTTTTTTTACTGAATTCAAAATGTTCATGGCTCTTTTAATGCCTCAGACATGAATATCTCACATATATTTTTAACTTTATGGTGGTCCTTTTGGCCTTTTAGCCTCTCATATGGGTAGGCAATGTAGCAGGTCAAGTTATAGAGTGGTTCTCATCCTGGGGGCACATTAAAAGTGGCTGGGTGTTAGGTAGATAGTTAGGATCTCTGAATCTCCTGGAGGACAAAGCCCTGACAAGGTGCTTTCCCACCTTGACCCTGCCCTGAGTAATTACCCACACCTGAGAGAGGAGGGAATGTCCTATCAATCTACCTATCAGAATTTAGTGCACAAATTGCAAAATGAATGCAGAGGATTCCCTAGATGGAGGCCAAATGGCACAGGTATAATAGGGTCTGGAAGGTGACCTAGAACAATCTTTAGGCTAATCATCATATAATTAGCTTATATCTATATTGTGATTCATCCCCTAAATGGGCTTTTAGAAAGGCTCATGGGAGGTTTGCACAGTGCAGCAGGACTCAGGTCATGTAACGCCCAGCTGTCCATCAAAGTGTTCCATGGTGATGTCTCAACCATGAAGAGGGCCCAATCCAGATAATATAAAAAATAAAACTGTAGATCAGGGCTTTTTTTTATCAAACAAGGATCCTGTTCATTATCTCTGGTAAACATATCTTTCTTTGTAAACCTATATTTTGCTCTGCAAACTTATCTTTCTCTTCCTTAATACACTTTGGTTCATACTTGCCTTGCTTTTGCCAAGTGCAGCCATATTTAGGCCAAAAGCAGACCAAGAACCAAAAACAAGAATGCCAAACTTGAACTCGACACTGGGGAGCTAGCTTTTGAAATGCCAGTGAACCCTACGTAGACCAATTACAGTACTGTATTGGTTGTTGACTTGAAGGGGAGACCTTCTGAGAAAGGCATCCTTAGGCAATTCATCACTGTGCAAACATGATACTTACATAAACCTAGATAGTGTAACTAACTGCATGCCTAGGCTAGAGGCAAAGGCTATTGCTCCTAGACTACTAACCCATAAAGTATCTTACTGTACTGAATACTATAGGCAATTGTAGCACAATGGTATTTGTGTATCTAAACATATCTAAACATAGAAAAGTTACAGTGAATATAGAGCATAAAAGCTAAAAAATAGCACCTGTATAGGGCAGCTATATTACAATTTTATGGGACCGCCATTATATGTAGGCCATCTTTGACTGAAATGTCTTATGTGGCCTATGACAGTAAAGTTGTTGGGAGGTGGGGGAAGGGAATGGACTTTTATAAGTTTCCAGAAGCTTGTAATATAAACCAGGATAGACAACCCTTAAACTAGCTGTTAGCTATGTTGCTAGATGGAAGATTACAGCTTCCCGTGTGTGGTTGAATAAGCTGAACTTCAAGGTCCTTTCCAAACAGGAAAAGGGTCAGTGATTTTCAGAAAGCACTCTGTTAAAGAAATGATTTTTCATAAAAATGAGTAGATGGAATATTTCAAGGTTAATAAGAAAGACTTTTACAAAATGAATAGGAAGACTGAATTCACTATCTAGGCAATTCCAACCAGCCAAACACAAATATAAATATGTATTTTGAAGTTATATCAATAATCTAGATGTTTTAGGGGATTTTAATTTTTTTATATAAATTTTTTTATTGGTCAAAGATCCTGGAAGGTAACTCTATTATTTAACATAGAAGCACAGTCTATTTCTTCAACTTTAACCTAACTCCTTTAACAATGAATAAATTTAGGCAATCATCCACAAGTGATTAATAGACACCGAATCATATTAACTACAAAATACATGAATTCATGAACTGCATGAATAATTGAAAAATCTAACTTTTTTCAGATAGTCCCTCAGTTCTACCCAAGGTAACTTATCAACTGGCCTAAATAGAATTATTCTATTTCTAAAAAATATATTGAAGGCTAATTTATTTCCTTAAAGACTTAAAATGAAGTGAGAGAAAATGTACAACTTATTTCCGTAGCTGCTGTTAGTAAGTCCCTTGGCACTATTCCTTCTTACCCACCTCATCTGCAGCCTAATTCCAACCCTAGAAGGAAGTAGCAAGGGTGAGAGAAGACACCAGAGGATATATCTTCGATGAACTAAAATTTTAAGGAAGTCATATTTCACATTTTCAAAGCGGATCATCTCTTTAGATCTCCTTAGCAGGAAACAAGGGAATTGGAGGGTGCCTGACTTTTAAACAAAAGAAACAAAACAAAATCTTAGAGCACAGGAAGACCCACTTAGGGAGACAAGGAGAAGTAGTGTTAAATTCTCTGAAAAAAATGAAATAAAATAAAATTTAGAGCATGGTTACATGAAGGTTTGATCTCAATAAAGAGAAATGAGAACCCATCTGCCAACCTACTTTTTACTCTAAATCTATTATATGTTGGGCCTTGGAAGGGACACAGAGATGAGTTTGGAAAGGGAATTCTAGGAGTAAATACAGAGGTTGTATAAAGCCATGTGAGGAGTTTGCACTTTTTCCTTGTATCAGGAATATTAAATCATAAATCATTAATAATAAGTACAATGTGTGGTATAGTTATTATGTTCCCGCATTGTACTAAAAATGCTTTGCATGCATAGTTGCTATGTATTATGTATGTATTATGTATTATTGATACGTAATAATTATACATGTGAAATCTGGATACATGCATACAACATGTAATAATAAAATCAGGGTAATTGGGACATCCATCTCCTTAAACATTTATCTTTGTGTTGAGAACATCTAAATCTTTTAGCTGTTTTTAAATATATAATAAATTGCTGATAACTATGGTCACCCTACTATACTATTGAATGCTATAATTTACTCCTTCTATCTAACTGTATTTTTGTACCTATAACCAACTTCTCTTCATCCTTCCCAACTTAACCTTTACAGCACACACACACATTTTCTCATCAAGTTCCCTCAGGTACTTAGTAAGATATCTGTTATTTCTCCCATTTGATAATGAAGGAAACTGAAGCCCAAAGTATTTAAGTACCTACCCGAGGTTCTCCAGCCTATTTATTGCCTAGGTTTTCAGAAACGGATATAAGCTAATCTAAGCCCTTAGCTCTTAAACACTGCACTTAACTGCTTGCAAAACACTGAGAAACCCAAAGATAATTTTACAGTGGTGATGTAATGAGCTTCCAGGAATCACACAACTTCCATTCCAGTTGAACATCACCCAGGTGGCCAGGGTCTCACTCTCTGGGCCTACTCCCTCTGTGTCCAACTGCACCCCCAGCCCACTCACATGTGCAGAAGTCACACAGTCAGAACGTCGCTGGCAATTCCTGAGATGGCAATAGGACGGCGGCAGAGCACACACAAGCCACAGCAGCGATGGAACGTCCAGAGTGCAGGTGATGGTAAAGGGGCCACAGTGAAATGACAGGCTTCCAGAAAAAACAAGTAACTTTTTATTACACATAAGAGCATCATTCTAAAACTCAAGAATTCCATGTCTCCATGAGCTCACGTGTCAAGCTTCTGACCTTGCAGTAGAGAGTAGAAGACTAGAAAACTCAAGGAGATGTGTTCAGTGCCACAGCTGACGTCAGACATTAGGAACCACCTCTTCAACTCAAAAGTCTAGCAGCCCTTTCAAAAATCACGTCACAAACCAAGTAACTGCTCTCATCATAATATTGCACAGGAAAGGGGCAGTTCTGTTCCTGAGACAGAGTGACCGAGTTTAGTTCCAAACTTCTCCCAGCCTTGTGACTTTCCACATGTCACATGTCCAGCTTATTTCAGTAATGAAATTCATCAGTGCACTGAGAACACAACCAGGCAGGTGATGTGCATCTGGCCACATGAATCCTCCTCCCTGCATCTGTCACTCTGCTATTAAAGAAATTCACTCTCCTCCAACTTCCCTGTAAAACCCAGAGCTCACACGGACAGCACACATCAGTCACCACGACCTTAGTGTGAATTGATCCATCACATCACTGTCTTCACTTTACTGAGGAGAGGACTGGTGTCAGTGCACTTCTTCCCAGGAACATACGTAAGAAGAGCTAAATAGTTCTAAATAGGTGAGGTGGTCTGATGGCATGAAATACAAATTACAGCAACTTGCAATTTACCAGACACTAAATCCCCTCAAAGTGTTAATGTTGGTCTGAAATTCCCCTCCTTTACTCAGGCCGCCCCTGACACACACACACACACACACAAAATCTTGCTAAACCATTCTGTTCCCCTCTCTTGGTTCCAAAAGCCCCTCCCCAGCATCAGGATGGAGGGATGACCTTTACACAAGCCTGTTGAACCTTGCAATTACTAACTGGGTAATAGTTTCTCTTTATGTCTTTCTTCCTGCTCTGCCCAGTGGCTCCACTCCAGAGTTATGTGTCGAGTCTTGCTTTTTGACATAGGCATATGGACTACACTGTTGCACTTTTCTGATTTCATTCATAGGTACAAGAAGGCTGTTCCATAAACTCCTGCCACTTCGCCATCCGCGCCTGACCAGTTTGCCATTCATTTGCCAGGCCTGACAGCCAGTGAGCTGAAACAGAGCAATCAGTGATCTGGTAGAGGGGGGGACTGGTCTTTTGGTCCAAATTCTGCTGTCAGGAGGGATGTGGCCTCTGCACATCATCTCATTTCTGAGCCTCTGGCTCCTCAGCTGTGAAAAGAAGGGACTGAGCTCTGAACCTCTGATTTGATTTCACAGTTTCCTTGTTTTCCTCCTGACCTTTGGCTCCGGGCCTTCCCAGGGCCAGCCTGTCCTCAGAGAGAGGAGCACTGGCCCGCCGCCTGCCAATCTGTGCTCAGCGCAGAGATGCCGCTGGGAGGCTGACAATGATCAAATGCCCACACCTGGCCCAGTGCCATATGTCAGCTCAACATGCTGTCTGAGAGGCTGCAGATGGAGACCTGGGGAGACCCAGTGTGCGGCACGCTGCCCTGCAGAACTAATAAGCAGGACTCAGTGCCCAGGGTGCTTGCCCTCGGTCAGCCTCAGTGAGTGCTGCTCATCCATTTCCTCACCTCCCTGGCAGAGCCTAGGAATCCAAACTCTGAGTTGAATGGAGCTTTTAAAAAATCTAACATTTGAAAATGTTCAAGGACAGAAGACTCATGAATAACATTAAATGGCTGTTTATTAACAAGTACCAGGTACTTAGTGTTTTCTTTTTTGTTTGATTTTTTTTGAGTCTGGATCTGTTACCCAGGCTAGAGTGCAGGGACACCATCATATCTCACTGTGGCCTCAAACTGCTGGGCTCAAATAATCCTCCTGCCTCAGCCTCCCAAGTAGCTGGAACTACAGGTGCCCACCACCATGATCACCTAATTTTCCTATTTTTGGTAGAGATGGTCTATGCTCTAGCTCAGGCTGGTTTCAAACTCTTGAGTTCAGGTGATCCTCCTACCTCAGCCTCCTCAGGTGCTAGGATTATAGGTGAGATCCACCCCACCTCATCCAGCCCTTATTGTCACTTTTAAACTGGAGAACAACACCTAAGTTTGGGCTGTGACTTTCCCCATTTTCCACCTGTGGAGGTTCAGAGTAGTTTGGGACATGCTGAGTCTCACCCTGACAGTCTACCCCCATAGCTCCCTGAGGTGAACTCCACATTGTCCTGCCTCCTGGGACCTTCCAGAAGAGCCTGTTTTCTTGTTAAAGGCAAGCTCTTTGTCTCACTGAGACAAAATCTTCCCATAACAGTCCCCTCAGCACACCCTTCTCTCATTTGATCCTCTCTAGACAGGGATAAACACGCTCAATGTGATCAGTTGTAATATGTAAACAGAAAGAACAACTGGAACAGATAATGGTAAACTACGTCGCTCTGCCTTTGTTCTCCAACAGCCTCCTTTGCTAACTGAAATGGGGCTCGAGAGGTTTTTCTCTCTTCCTCTTTGCCCTTTCGTTTTTCTCTAGCAGCATGGTAATGTAAGCCAGAGCTTTGCCAATTGTGTAGCTGATTTCAAAATGATTGAAATAATTTATTATTATTTCAGTCAAGCAGTGTTCCTACAGGCGCTAGGGTAGCTGCTAACATTTCCCACAGAATGGGTATTTATGCCTTACACAAAGGCCTGACATTCAGTGGAAACTACCATCAAGGAAAACACAGGAGTGGAGGACAGAAGCATAGCTTTCGATTCACAGTCAGGTCAGAGGATGAAATCCCTCTGATTGAAAAGACATTATGTAACATGACCCCGTCTGTCTTTTTCCTACACAAATTTGTTCTGTGAGACCTTGTGATCCCCTCAACAGAGATATATTCTGTGGTGTTTCCTATTTAATCAATTTGCGAGCTCTATGATGGCTTCCTTTTTCTGTCTTGTCTTTCCTTTTTTGTTGTTGTTTTGTTTTAGCTTTGTCTGTGGACTTAAACAGAATTAACTGAGCACAGCACACACATACGAAAATCGCTGATCGTGAAGCCATTGCTAAAGCCAGCAGAGATGCCTGTTTTGGATGCTCCATAACAGTGTCCACCCACTAACTGCTTGCATGGTGAAGACCTGTTCCACACTGCAAACAGACAAGCTGCTCGCAGACTGATGCTCTTATAACACGTTACTCCTGCTCTGTCTGTCCAGTTAATGTCAGTCCTTACCAACCCAGTCCATACGCCAGCAATGGCCAGTAATGACCTGGGCTTAGCTTATTCAGCCTGGCACAGAACCAAAGCAAGAAAAAGCTAAACAGGGATATGGTAGGAGACTCAACTTAACCAAAGCAAATCCATTGCATGCTCCCATGCTTGCTCTCTGCTATGAATTTAGCTCCCATGTGCCCATAGGAATGATAGATTGCACCCCCTTAAAAAAACCCCATTAGGTGTGGCCCATTTGCCTCCCTGGTCTTCAAACAGGTCTCAAGCTCTCAGTTTCAACTCCAGCTCCACCTGGTCTAGAACCCACGGTAGCCTTTCCTTCTACTCCCTCCACCATGATCTGGCTGACTAACTCCGATATTTTTGCCTCCTTACATCTGACACCTATCCAAGATATTGGGACAGGCTTATTCTATTTCAAGAATAAATATCCTTGATCTAAAAGACAGAATCTTATCATATCCCAGGTGACAGGGTAACCAAGCAAGGTTCATTAGTTCCAGCATCTTTCAAAGTCAATGCAAGTCTCCAATCAAATGAGATAGTTTAAACACTTGACTGTTGCCTATTATTTTTTTGCCTAAGTTGTTTTTCCCCAACCCAGCACCATCAGTACCACTTCTTGTCCTCCATGCATTTGTGAGGATGCTCCCCAGAATCAGGGGTGTGACATGTGACTCAGACCTTAGGTCAGTTTTGCCTGAGATGTGAGGACAGTGAGGGCTACCCAGAGGACCTTACCCATTTTGGCTATCAGCCCCATGAGACATGACTGATTTGAGAAACAGATCGAATTTTATGGACCATTGAGTTTAAAGCTTTGGGCACAAAGCCAACTGGAACACAACCACCTGTCTGTAAATGCATTCAAAATAGGGATCATATTTGTTTTACTTGCCAATGTTTACAGTTTCTAGCATTATGTCTATCAAATACAAGGAATGTTGACTGAAAAAATGGATGGATGAACTAAGGTTCACTGTGGATCACAATGGTTATAAGTAGGCTCTAAAATTAATAAACCTACCTATGAATTCTCATTGTATTACATATTAATTTAACTTCATGACCAAGGACAGGGACCCTAACTAAGATTCAGTTGCCTTTTCTCTAAAATTAAAACAATAGCTTTTATGGTATTTGGTGGCATAGTTACTAGGTTCTTGGTATACTTCCAAGAACATAACAACTACCAAATGCAGTTTAAATATTATAATTAGTCATATAATGAATGCGTTTTAACATAAAACTAACCTCATATTCTGGAACTTGGGATTTTATCATGTCCCAACTCCAGTATTTTGCCATCCTCTTTATGCTTATATTAAACCTAATTGGACATACATTGATTTAAATATATCTAAAAATCTTTTTTTTTCCAAGTTAAGAATAAATGTGGGACTGGGAAACTGACATCAACATGAAAGAATATACAATTCTTGAATTTGTATTGTAAAATCATCTGGTTTGCACTAGATTTTCCTTAATTCACAAATTAGGCCCTAAATATTTTCTCATTCCTTCAGAATTATATCAGATATTTTACTCAAACCAAATTTGAATTATTGCCTAATCCAAGATAGCAGGCCTTCTAAATGAAAAGGTTGGACCATAGACTGCATATGAAGTCCAGGTGCAGGGCCTCTCAGAACTCTGTCTCAAGGTGGAGCTGGAACTTGTCAACTGAGAACATGAAGGAAACTACTAAGGGGTCTGGGTGGGATGTTGGGGTCAGTCTCACAGGGAAGGCCTCGTCCCTATCTACTCACAGTAGCACAGACAGCACAAGAGGGTGAGAAGGCCACACAAAGGACAGGGTTGCAAATATTTTCAGAGAAAGGTAAGTGAGATGTGCACTTCTTCCAAACTGGGCAAAGGGAAAATCCTGTGTTTTCTTTTTCTTTTTCTTTTTTTTTTTAGCATTGACACTTTTACGGTCAGGAGGCTATTAATGAAGATTCGGGTAAAACAGATAGACAAAAAGACTATAAAATAGAAATAGAAATGCTCCACTCAAGTTTCATTGCTGAAAATTATCATCCAACCCTGTGATTCTATTGATTTGTCTGCACTCTATCAAATTTTAATCACCATAAACCATAGACTAATACAGATCTGCCACCAACAAGTGCTCTTAGAAGAAGACTTTGATTACTTTGGACACCTCTGAAAATCTTTTAAGACTGTCTAGCCTAGAACCTGGAGATACAAGGAAGCATATGAAAAATGTTCCTTCTAGTGGGTTTACAAAAGGTACAATGTATCACATTCTCCTTTTTAAGGTTAGAACTTGGAGAAAAGACACTAACAAAAGAAAAAGGATGGAGTTGGAGGGTTAACAGGAATAACTCCAGACAAGGATAATTTTCATAAAAAGTATCTCTAAGATGAAATGACAAATCCACTTTTGTTCCCTGGGTTGAATTATAACAGGTTAACCCTATGATTCTCAGCACATCTTAGTCCTCTAAAAGATGTCCTCTGGATATTCCCACAGAAAAATTCTAACTAAATTAAGCAAAGCAGCATGTTCCAAACTGTGGGCCACAAAATAAGTTTTTTCAAGATGTTAATAAGGGACCCTTTAAAGAGAAAACAAAAACAAAAACAAACATGTTCTTGATGCAACTAGGAATGTGTGTGCTATATCTCATTTAGGTATTTACAATCTCTATAATGTTATTAGAGACCTGAGAACTCCTACAAATATGAAACTTGTTTGTTTCATTTGGCTTATTGTTGAGGTTTCCATATCTATTAATAGTTTAAGAAATACCTCTGTAAATCAAGGTTGTGGCATGTTCGGTTAAATACTGTTGTTTCTATTACTAATATCTTTACATGCTCCCAGCATCATAGTTTTGCAAGATGAGAAGAAGATGAGACATATAACTTGATGCACACCTTGAATAATCTATTTTTTTTCTCAAAAACACCCAGAAATTCAATCACAAGTATTTTATTCCTTGGATCATGTCAGAAATATTGTCAACTGTCATTTCTCTTAACATGTTTAGATACAACTGTAAACACTTTAGGAGCATCATTTACCACTTACAGACCTAGATGAAATGGACACCCTTGTGGTTGGCTGCAAAGCAAACATACATAGTGTGGGCTTGCAAAGGGCACATGACCCTAGAACAGAATGAACCTGGATTTTATACTTAACTCTGTCATTGACTAGTTCTGTGCTAAGCTTCTTAATTTCTCTGAGACTTAATATTCTTATTGATCACTAGCAAATTCCACAGTTATTCCAGTGTAAGAAGTTCTAAGAAACTATCGGTTTTGAATTCAAAGGTACAAAGTTGGTTAAAAATCTTAAATATTTTTGCCATACAGAATCTGTATTCAGAGGCTCTATTTTAAAATGTACCAAGAGGAGGATCCATTGAAAATCACTTTATGTATAGAATGTTATTTGGAAACAAAACAGAGATAGAAGGGAAGCCAGAGATAGCCCTAAGTATCCAGCCACATGGAAGGTTGCAGGAGGTTCTGGTTTGCTCATCTGCATTTTCTAAATGAACAGGTATTAACTGCTGCAATAACAAAATAAACCAACAAGAGTTTTATCTTTGCTTCTGGGTCTTCTGATTCATTGAGTACTGATTTAAAAGTCATTCATTGTCAGTAGCAGACTAAATGTGAAAATCAAAAACATCAATGTTTGGGATAAACAGGACTTTGTCTTACAAAGGCATGACTCTTAGTATGAACTCCACAGAGTTCATTATTTGGTTTCCTCATCATTATTGGGCTCCAGGTTTTCTGGAGACCTTATTAAATACAAAGGCCCCGGGACACATTATATTTTATCAGCTCCTTGCCAACTAAGAGCATGAAAATAAGTCCTAAAACAAGCAAGGTAAAAAAAATAAAATAAAAGAACAAATGTTAACAAGAAAGGAGACCTGAGTAAATAGTGCCACTAGTGTTCTTATCCCTGGTTACATATTAGCACCACTCAGGGAACTTGGAAGCAGTGACTCTCAGGCCCCACCTCAGATCAACTGTATTAGAATCCTCACGGGTGGGACTCAGGCTGGAGTTTTTGAAGTTTTCTGGATGATGCTGATATGCAGTCAGGGTTTAAACAAAATGATTAGAACACTGTTAAACAAAAATCCTAGTGACTAGTCCTAGCAAATCCTAGTGACTTTTCAATTTTTATGAATACTCCTCATAAACAAAAATATTTGAATTTCCTGGACTGTTTGAAGATTGTCAGATTATAGCTGACCAAGGATCGAAGCAAGAATATAGTTAATTTTCCCCGTAATGAATTATGCTACAATGCCCACTTCTCCCTTACTGAGCGCATCCAGGCTGGTTCCTTCAGTGATCGAAGCTCACTTACACAGCCTGAGATCTTCATAAAGGATTTAAGCACAGAGACAGAGAAGGTCTCAGTGATTGGGCTGAATTAGAAAACAGCCCCAGGCCTTTCTCTAAAGTTACTATTAAACTAAGGATCTGATTCCAGCTTATTTGCCTATAATTTGACTATTTCTACAACTCTAGTTAGCTAGGTTTAGTTATCTGAGATTTATCACAAATATTTAGCAGAAAAATCTGTTGACGGGTTCCTATCTGTCTCATTCTTCCAAAAAGGTAAGGATAAAAAAGTGATTTCTTCCTGGCTCTGTATCCTTAGAAAAATGGACATGCTTCTGTATTCCTTCGCAGCCTCATATCATCTTCATACTGGACACTCACAGCACCTTTCATCCACCACCTTCCACACAAGTTAGTAGTACCTTTCGGTTTCTAACACTGAGCTAAAGGAAAATCCCACCCAGGTCTGTGTCAGGAAGGTTACATACAAAAAGGTTAACCTAAAATCTAAAGTTACCCTAGAATGGGGTGGAGAAAGAAGGAAGGCTTGACTGGAGGAAAAATGTAAAGTTTCCCAAGATGGGAGGAAAATAATTCCACTAGTGCCTTCCCACCCACTGGAACTCTCTCCTCATAAAGCAGGAGGGATCAGAGCTTCTGTACAGGAAATTCTGTACTAACCTGTGCATAATCTTGAATGAATAAAGAATATGCACTTTAATGCACTGGTGGAGGGGGGATGCTAACATCCAGGCCTAGAGTAAGAAAAATAACACCTGCTTCTGGACCTCCATAAGACTAAAAATCTTCTGGGGAAGGGGCCAGCCATTTTATACGCCTTATGGAAATAAAAACAAGTGATATTCTTATTCCTGAGTTCCATGGACCAAACACATTCCCATTATACATATTACTCAAGAGAAGGAAGAATAATAGTCTAACTTTGAAAGAATTTGGTTCGTTGTGAAAATGTACTGCAGTATAGTAGACTATACTACAGAGCCTTTTGGCTCTTGCAGAAGAAAATTTGGGCTATCAACCATTCTCTCCCAAAATATTCGGCTACATTAACAATAAAAATGACACCAAGCAGAGAGATAAGATCCACCTTCTACCTGGAGGAATACTTAAATTCTATCTATTTTGGGCAATGTCTTGGTTTTGATAGTGAATATATTCATGATGGTCATAATTCTTATCAGATTTATGGAGGGAAAAGTTGAAGATTCCTGAATATGTTAAGAAAAGTTGGTATAATCAGAATACATTTGCCTTAAAAAAAAAAAAAAAAGAAAGACAGAAAAAGAAAAATTCTTGTTTTCCTTCAAAGAACCCTAAGGAGAAAATTTCTTTATATTCAAAAAATTTTATTTTCACAAAGAATAGAAAAAAATAAAAATGTATACTGAGAGGCCTTTAGAATTTCATATGACTGGATTTTTTATTAGGCATCTATGCTGCTTTTAGAATTTCCAAAAGTTAATTTTAATTTTCAACCCAACTTGCTGAAATGCCCAATTAAATGGAATTTTAAGTCTAGGTGAGATCATTTCCATTGTGTTTTCTTCTCTTTATAAAAACCTTACATAATATTTTTCAAATCACAATTTGGAAAATTTACAAGTAAACCAAAGAAAACATGAGCTAAAGAGAATGCTTGGTAAATATTAAACACAACAAAAAAATCATACAATGTGTTGTACTCATGACTGTATGGAACATTCATTGGAAATGGACTTAAAGAGAATGTGGTCTATTATTCTGAGTAGATAAACATAGTAAGGAGGTAGGTACTCATGCTGTAGAAGCTGTTCCCTCCAGGACACTATGTTTGTGTGGTCTTTGAGGAAGCTGTATCATACTCACCTTGTGTATACCTATGTAAACATTCAGGGTCCTACACTTCACTTGAGATATAATTAATTACACTCTCCAGTAGAGGAGGAGGGAAATGAGAACATTTATTTTACAAACTTGTCAAAGAACTTATAGGAACTCTGAGTGAAAATTCTTGTTCAAAGTACACCAAGAATTCTAAAAACAAGGCCAGTAATAGCCTTCCAATGTTCTTATGGCCACAGTCTACACTTATTATTTTTAATTAACTATTGCCACTACCCCTAAACATGTATTGAACACTTTATGCATGAAAATTACAAAAATCTTGTCCTGTATCCAGTCACACAGAATGCCAAATTACAAGGCAGGTAAAAATGCTGAGTGATTCACCCAGTGCTGCACCTCCTGCAAGCGATGAAGCCAGGCTTTGAAACTTGGGGCATCTGACCTCAGAGGCTACATGCTTACAACACAATCCCAAGTAAATAAAGAAAGGTTAAATTAACTGGTTTCCAAGGTTGATGTTTTTCTACTACACTCACAAGGTCAAGGTGGACACTGACTAGCAATTGTCATAGTTTTCCGAATTGTGTCTCTGGACAGTGCCAGAATCCCCTGAGATAGAGGGTTGGCCAAATCTGGTTCTTGAGTTCTAATTCAGACCTACCACCACCAGGGTTTTAGTGGATGGAGGACCAAGAATCTATATGTCCCTAAGTTCCCATAGATGATTCTTCCATACAGTAAAGTTTGAGAGCTACTGTATTAAACAAATATAAGCCCATGGCAGCAAGATTCAACTTACAGATGATAAAGTTAATATTTACTACTCTTGGATTATGACCTAATATAGTTAAGGCAGTTATTCTCATCAAGAAGTGATTTTACCCCAGGGGCCCTGGGCAATGTCTGGATACATTTTTCGGTTGTCATAACTGAGGGGAGGAGATGCTGTTGGAATCCAGTGAGTAGAGGCCAGGGGCATTGCTAAACATCTGTCTTAATCTTCTTTTGCTGCCATGATACACAGAACTTTGTTTTCTGATTGCTCTGGAGGCTGGGAGTCCAAGACCAGGTTACCAGCATGGTGGGTTTCTGATAAAGCCCTCCTCCTGGCTTGCCTGGCTGACTTCTCACTCTGTCCTCACAGGGCAGAGAGAGAGAGAGAAAGGGTATGCAGACAGCATCTACCACAAAGAACTCTCTGGCCAAAATGTCAAATGTGTGGATGTTGAGAAACTCTGGGTTAAGGGAAAGAAAACAGCCCTGTTTTCTGCCTTTTCTTAGCAGCAACCTCCTCTTGATAAGGGCCCTTGTTTTTTTCATTGTCTTCCTACCTTTCAGTCCCACCATTGTTCTAGTATTTATGCCTCGCTGAAAGACCCTCTCTTCTTATTTTCACATAACCAAACTCTACATGTTCTTAAACTCATTTATAATTCTAAAAATCTCTCTATGAATGCTCCCACCTTTATCTCCCTTAACTTAAAATACAGTTTTACTGGAAGGTTGGATGACTTGGAATCACACAATTTAGGGCTAAACTCAGAGCTCACCTGAAATAGCCAAAGGTTTTCTAACAAGGGAAACTGAGGCTCAGAGAGGCTGTGGGGCAGAAGGGAGATAGGATTTAGATTCAGACAGGTCAGTGTTGGAACCTAGTTTTGTCCCTCAGCAGACAGCAGACCTTAGGAAGCTATTTTCATCTATGCATGTCTCCCAGACCCGCTTCACAAAGTATTTGTGAGGCTGTATAAAAATCGTATGTGATGTGCCCCATTTGGTGTCTGAGGCACAGGAAGGACACAACACATGTCTCTCTCGTCTCTTTTCTTTCCCAAAGACTTTCAAAGGCTTGTCTAAAATATTGAACTAGTGATATTTCATACTTAACATGCCCTAAATATAATGCTAGCCAACTTTTTGACTTTAAGCTCTCAACAACCCTTTGAGCCGAGAACTATTATTAACTTCATTTTTACAGATGAGAAAGTTGATGAGAAATATAGGATTTTCTCAAGGTTTCACAGCTAATTAATGACAGTGCCTGATTTTATAGCTCTGGGAGTCCATTTCCAGGGCACTCTCATTCAACCACACACTACTCTCCTCAGCTAGCTGTGACAAGTCCACAGAGCTCCAGATTCACAGGTACGTGTTTTTTATTCTTTCTATTAGGCCATGGATGTCAGGGTTGCCCCACCCCCAAGTAAATGTTAAATGATAAAAACAGAAGTCACGTCTTTAGTCTTTGTCCCCTCCAATGCTGAGCTAATAGATGGTGCTCAATAAATATTTGGTGATTGACTGATAAAGAAAAGAACTGAATGGCAACCTGAAAAATTAATTTCCTTGCTTTGTCGGTTTGAATTAATCCTATTATGGGCTGAGAATTGCACCTTGTTCTTCATTTGAAAGCCAGCCTACATACCTGGGATGAAGAAGAGTTGTTCAGCTTCACTGTTGTCTCGCAGCCTTACAAAGGCAGAGCTAAAGTCATCACTAAAGATGAGTCAACAGTGCAGAACACCCATTGTGCTCACACAGGCCCAAGGCACAGTGAACTTTGGTAAAGGAAGGCTGCCTACACTCCTTTAGTACTTCAGGGCTACAAATTCATCTTTCCACTATTTGAAGATCACAAAGGAGGATTTTAAAAGGGGGAGGAAACCTGGTGAGCCTCAGTTCCTTACTGTGGGCCTCTTTCAATGTCACCCTGGGGTGGGTATTTAGGAGGTGCTGCTGGAGAAAGACAAAAATGGAAATTCTTGACTCATGTCAGTGCTAAGGCCACTCTGCTTTCTGCTCTGAGACATCTGGAGACTAATTTACAGAAGAGAAGATGAGGAGGATGGTGGAATTGATGGAAGCCCTTGTCTAGGCATTTCTCTGCAGTTACTCACAGTTGTGCTCTTTTTGGGGAAGAGATTTAAACCTCTTTAATTAATTTAATGAATTAATTCATTAAACTCATGAAATTCTTCTCTTGCTTTCCAGAGAAGGGGCTGGTATTAGGGTCTCCATTTAATACACAGGAAATAGAGAGAAAAAAAGAGATTCACAGCCTGGAATTCTCTCACCCTGTGGAACGCTCATGGTCCCTGGAAACAGACGTGGTACTCTGGGGACACAGCGTGGTATAGATATGAAGAAGCAAAAGCAAAATGGGATCCGGGGTATGCTGAGGGCAGGGCTGAGTGTGGATGTGTGTGAGGTCTGGGGTGTGCTAAGTGGCTCACAGCTGGCTTGGAGATTTGGCCCTCCTAGTCCTGGCAGCAGCTCTCTGTATGGTCCAGATGGCTAGGCAATACAACAACAAAGACTCTACAACCTCTTGCCCCTACCTTCTTGGCTGCTCCGGAGAAATGCACATCAGTGAACTTAGAACTGGGAGAGATGGACCCACTGATGTAGCCTGCCCACATCACCATCTGTCCCCAGGGACATGCCTGCAGGGAAGCCACCTGAAAGGCTGAAACTTGAGATAGCCCACGTGAAGACACCATTGTTTATTTGCTTTAAAGAGAAATAAACAAGTTTTTGTTGCTGTATGTGTGGAACTGTAACAAGGATATTCAAACTTCTTCTGCAGCCTACTAACTCTCTTACAGTCGGTCCTCTGAGCTCTTCAGGCAGAAAGATGCAGAGGAGGGACAAGCCATCTCCCTCCTGGAGGACTGCCTGCAAGACTGGTGCCTCCCTTTTGTCTTTAATCAGCAGCCATATTTATTTTGCCAACCCTGGCTCATTCTCTGGCTGGTGTTAAAATAAGAAGAAATGTAACCCCAAGCTACAGCTTCTAGAATAACAAAAACAATTACAAGAAAAATATTAGAAATTGCAAGAGGAATGACAATGAGGATGATGATGACGGTGGTGATGAAGTGAAAGAGCACTTCCTCTGTGCCAAAAATGGTTCTAAAAATTTATATGACATTTCTCCATTTATTTCTCACAAAAGTCCTATCTCTGAAGCCATTACTGTTATTATTCCCACATTGCAGGTGAGGACCCTGAAGCACAAAGAGGTGAAGCAGCTTGCCAAAATTCATGCAGCCATTAAAAGACCAGCTTTGATAGTTAAATGCAGGCTGTTCAATGGTGTTGCACAGAAATTTATGTAGTGTCCACAAATTTTCTGACTAGAGAAATGTGTTTTCAGTTTTGATTCCACCTAAGAACAGACTTTTCCTATCAAAGAGTGATAACATCTCCTGCCCGCCATGCATATTCCTGACCTAATATCATCATTGCAATCAGGGAGGAGTTAGCCAAAAGAATCAAGATGCTGGAGCAACATGCAACAATTTACCCACCATATAAAAAAGCAAAGGGACATATGGGAAGTGATTTACAAATCAGGCTTCCAGGGGTTCGAAATCTGACTTCACATTACTGGATGTGTGACTTTAGATAACTTACGCGACCTATCTAGATCTCCATTTCCCTATTCCCAGGAAACTTTCCCTATCCCATTGCAAAGAATAAGGTCATAAAAGGAGAAAGCATAAGATCTGTCATGTAGTCAGCAAACAATAATTGGCTGACATTACTATTAGCCTCATTTAAAAAGGGATCCAGCCATGTAGAAAATAAGATGAAGAAGCCTTCGACCATGCACAAAAGTTTTGACCTCTCAGCAATTAATAATTCGAAACCCTGAATGAAGAATTGAGAATTTTTGGACTGATGAATTGGCCATAGGGAGATAACATGAGCTTGTCAAAATCCCAAATAATCAATCTGGTAACTCGAAACACACTAGGTTAGTTTGTTAATAGTTTCCAATGAGGAAGGAAATGGAAATTGGTATTAGAGGCCACCCTATAGAGTTTGTTGGATGTGTAATTGAAACAAAGCAGCATGTCGAGTATAGATATTTTCTATACTTTCCACTCTCCAATCTCTTGAGAAAATAAGTTCCTTTGATGTGGAAAAGGAATAATAAGAAAAGAGGCCGAAATGAAGAAGCCATGGATGAGGAGAAGATGAAGATAAAGATACAGAGAGTCTGAAGAAAGAGGAGGGGGGTGAGAATGGGGAAGAAAGATGGTAGAGGTTAGGGTCTCAAATACAATAATAATAGTAATAATAATAATAATAATTGCAAACGCTTTGTTGGAATTCACAAAGTGCTGCCCCATTCTAGGTTTGTTATTATGATGTTCCTCATCCTTACAGCTACCCTGTCATTACTCTGGTTCTACAGATGACCAGACTCACTTGCAGAGGGTTTAATTCCCTTAGGAACAGCCTTGCTAGCAAGTGGTAGAGCCAAGATGTAAACCATGCAGTTGGGGTCCAAATCTTCTCATTAGCCCCTCTGTCATATCAGAGCAAAACAGAATAGGGAGATGACAAATAGCATTTGAGGAAAGGGAGAGTTTGCAAAATAATTTTTTAGGCTATATTTTGATATATAACATAAACTTCCCCCTTACTTACTCTCAGTTAAAACTTCATTGTAGATCAATTTTATTCTCCGAGGTTTTTTGAGTCAGACTTATGCTTTTCCTGAAATATGTCACCCTACAAAGTGTCTTGGTGCTTAACCAAAAAAGACAACTTGCAATTGGATTACAAATACAAGTATAAACTACCTGCTATTGTCTTTGCAGACTGAGGATTCAATTATTTTTAAAAACTACACATTTGTGAAACTTTCCTAAAGTCCTGAGCTTACATGCAAATATTTACTTTCTCCCAGCCCTCATTGTGGCTAAAGCCAGGTAAGAAGTTTCATTTAAACAATATCTCAGTTGGGCTCATTTCTGCCTGGCAAACCACCTCTAGCCTGCAAGTTCTGGTTTCTTGTTTCTGACCTGGGAAAATAGCTCACAGGGACACATCTTGCTCCTCAGTGTTGCTGACTGAGCCCTATCTCTTGATTCTTCTGAATCAGTCCTTGGAGACCAATTTGAACTTTTCCATCTTACCTGACCTTGGGCTCAATTTATTTGTTGTGTAGCCTTTGAAACCCACTTGGCCTTCCCAGCTATGTCTCCATTTCGTTACTAAACTATTGCTTATCTAATACATGCATTGGTCAGTCTTTTCTACTACTCTCATGAACCCTTCTTAGAAACCATATATCTCATGTCTTGGAGTTACATAACAAAAGTCATAGAAATCAAAAACATGTTGCCTAAGGTACAGAGTTGTTGTTTTTTTTTTTAAGTTTCCTCTTTGAAAAATGAGACTGCCTTTTTTTTTGTAATCTAACATGAGCTTCTGAGAAAACGACATCATCAACTATGCATACTGAGTATATGATTATAAAAAGTAAGGCTTTTTCATCTATGTTGACCTTAAGCTTCAAATCTCTGTATAAGTTCATCCTGCCATTCTCCTTCCTGAAGACTGAAGAACTCTGCAAGAGGGCTCAGATATCCAGTCTGAGCAGCAAAACAAAGATCATTTCACCAAATAGCAAAAAAAGTAACCTCTCCAATAAATATTTTAAAGGTCTCAGAATAAACAGAAACTTCAAAATTTTATACACTGTGCTAATTCCTGTGTGGTTCACAAATATTCTGTTTTATTCTCCTTTAACCTACCAGAAAGGATTTACTTTCATGAGGACCTGAACTTCCTTTAATCAATGGAATGTTAGGGGGAGCATATGCCATTTCCCAGAGGAAGCTATAGAAGGTAATGCCGCTATATTCAATCTCTCCTCAGCCACAAAATCTGGTGGGTGCCAATAGTGGCTGCTGCATTCATCTCAGCCCTGTACTGAGTATGATGAGTAGAAACAGGAGCTCCCAAATAACCTGACAACTCTCAATGGAAAGTTATAAAAGAATATTTGATTTACGTAATTGTAAACAATTGAGATTGCAGCTTATTTATTATTACCACAAAAATTATCTCATCTTAGTTTGTTCTATACTATCTCCTTGGAGTAATTTGAAATCACAGGATAGAATTTTATGTCACAGAATAAAGGGATGCTTTTTATAGCATTTAGCTCACAAAGTCCCCCAAAGCCTCTTTTTGCTGCTTAACAAGACACCAGATTCCCCTTGTAAAATTCTATCTTCCTTTCTACAACCCTCCTCAACTGCAACAAGCTGGGCCTACAATCATCCGTAACAAAAACCTTAAGGAAGGAATATTCTTAGGGATAAGCAGAAGGGCTGACTTTGTATTATATGTATGATAAATCTTGTGGATATCTTAGAAGGAATACTCACTAGCCTATGATGGCCATGGATTTGGCATTGCAGAAACATCTTTTACTTATTTAATTCTAAGGATTTCTTAAACTGTTAGAAATCACTTGTCCTAAAATGGTATTACAATTTCTGGCTTACTCAAAAGAGAAGAATGTTGGATTTCTCCAAATTCACACTGCCATTCTTTAGAAGTCCAGGTCATTGTCCACTGTTGTAATCTCCTATGGTTATTAAGGTTTCTGAGAAAATATTTACAGGTCATTTGAGTAACTGAGCTATAATCAATGAACAGGTGGCAGAGAGATACAATGGGTAAGTCATTAAACCAAGTTCATGTCTTTCCAGAATTTGCTTAAATGCCTTTTCTCAATTTAGCCTCCTCTCACCACCCACATTAAAATTGCACCCCTATATCTCAAACTTTCTTACTGCATCACTTTTTTCCGTAGCACATGTCATCTTCTAACTATTAAATAAGTCATATATTTATTTTGTGTATTTCTTATTGCCTGTCTCCTGCAATTAGAATTAAGTTCTTCAAAAGTAGAAATCTCTGCTTTGTTCACTGACTTCTCCAGTGTTCAGAACAATGTCCAGGACACAGTAGTCATTCCATCAACACTGGTTGAGCAGAATTGAAATTAGGAGAGTGTAAACTTGAACTCTAGAATCATATCTGTTACCAACTGGCAGTATGGCATTTCTTGGGGAATCAATTTGCCTTACCTTCCTTACTGAACTCTTCCAAGGACCAAATATTTATAGATGAAAGGGTTTTTGAATAATATAAAAACATTAAATACAAACCATATAAAAATGCTATACAAATACAAGATGTAATTGTCAAATACAGCTCCATAGAATGCCTCATTTATCCATACACCCATTACCTTTTTTTTTTTCCAAATAATCTTAACATTAAAATGCCTCAGTAGAAGTGAAAAATAAATTGATGATGAATTTTTTCTGACTGTCTTTGTTGACAGGGTAAATCATTGTATATAATAAGATACCTTGGTTGCAGTTGATGCTGCTAGCAAAGGGCCCTAAAGTCATCCAGGAATTATTTAGACTTGCTAGAGTTAGCTCATAATTACATAATGTATTCAATCATTCCCACCCCTACTTTATTTACTTTGTAATTTTCGGTAAATATTTTATTATGGAAAAGATAAAGGGATTTAAAAAATACATATTCCCTCAGCAGCAGTGGCAACAGGCTGTATCAGACAATGGCAATTGCTGGGGCTAGAACATGCTATTTTTCAGAGGGAACGTGGGAGTAAGTGGTAAGTGCCATACCCGTCCTTCACTCATTTCTGAGCCCTTTTGGTGTAAGTGCCCTTTGTGAGTTTTCAGCTGTTCAAACCTCTTGAAAGAGCTCTTTCTGGTTGCCAATAGACTAGTTTAATATAGATGAGTAAGAAATATGCAATGGGAAAACACACATGCACACTTACATAACAGTTTGTGGGATGGACACATACACACACAAAAACACACACACACAACAGCTTTGTGGGACAGAAGTTTATGATGAATCTAGCAGAGAAATACATAGCCTTTGGTGAATAAATGATAGCAGAGGGAAAGCTTCACACAACCCTTCTTTCAGTCCATAAAGGAATGGGTGGAATGGAGAATATCACCAGCCCACCAGGCACGGTGGCTCAAGCCTATATTCTTAGCACTCTGGAAAACTGGGATTGTTTGAACCCAAGAGTTGAAGACCACCTGAATTAGAGTGAGACCTCATTTCTACTAAAAATAGTAAAACTAGCCAGGTGTTGTGACGGGTGCCTATAGTCCCAGCTACTCAAGAGGCTGAAGAAAGAGAATTAGGCAAGCCCAAAAGTTTGAGGTTGCTGTGAGCTATGAGTCCACAACACTCTTCCCAAAGTGCCAAGATGACACAGTGAGACTGTCTCAAAAAAAAAAAAAAAAAAAAAGCAATACCACAAGCCAACGGGACCGACACCCATAGCCTGAACCAGACTTAAGAGTTGGAGGAACCCCTTGATGTAGTCGGGTTTGCTCTAAGTAACACACTTGAAAAGGTTGAGGTTTCTTTTTTTCTTATCAGGGTACCAAAGAGAAATTTTATTTAGGGAGAACAAAGAGAAAGTTCAGAGCACTTCCAAAGAGAGTTGGAAGTGGGTCCCTCTCATGAAGGAGAAAAGGTGAAAGAGAGCAGGATGAGGCGGAGGATGTTTTTTATAGTGAATGGGTCTCGTTTTTTTTCTTTTTCAGATAAAAAAATAATTAATGATGACCTAGACTACCATAAAATTCACTTCCAATGTATGCAACCATTGGCAAAACAAAGGATGAAAATTAAAAATAAACCCTTTAAAATATACACATGAAAGAAAATATTTCTGCTTCCTTTCTCTTGTTAAAAAGAAAAAGGCCAGTTCATTATGAACTGAATTGTGTCTCACCAAAATTCATATATTGAAGACGTAAGATGTAGTACCTCAAAATATGACTGTATTTGGACACAGGGTCTTTAAAAATGTGAGTAGGTTAAAATCAGGACCTTAAGAATGGTCCCTTAATCCAGTCCAAATGGTGTCTTTTTTTAAGGGAAAATATGAATACAAAGGAGACTCCTGATAAGAGAAAATAAGGATACACACAAATATTTGGATACACATGAGCACAGAAGAAAGACCATATAAGGGCACGGTGAAAAGAAGGCCATCTGCAAGCCAAGAGAACCCTAAGGAGAAGGCAAACAACCAACTCCTTGATCTTGGACTCCAAGTTTCCCAAGCTATGAGAATACAAATTCATATTGTATAAGCCACCCAGTGTGTGGTGTCATGCCATGCCAGACCTAGCAAATGAATACTGCACCTATACTTTACAATTGTTCATATTCTATCAGATAGCTTTGGAACAAATTCCAGAAAAAGAAATAATAACTGCCGACTAAATAAATTAGACTTGGCAAATAAACATTGACTCAATAGTAATTATGGACTTCTGGACTGCCTTTGACAGGATGATTTGGAAGTTAATGGCATTTAATAAGCAGATTGAAATGACATTTGAGAATTTATCCATATTTCAGCATTAAAAAATAATAAAGTTGATCCAAAATAATCACCCAAAACATTACTTTCATCATGTCAATACCCTATTTTCCATAACCAAATTTTAATTATAACATGTCTAGAAGTTCAGCCTCCTTCCTCCCCCTAAGGCTTGATGTTATAATTTTGGATTTCTCAAAGTTTCATAGTGTTGATATGCATATGAGTCTCCAAAAAGTGATTGTCTTGGTGTACCTAGGCAGCTGAAACAAAGTACCCTAGCCTGGGTAATTTATAGAGAGCAGAAACATATTGCTCAAGGCTCCAGACACTGGGAAGTCCAAGATCAAAAGGCCCCCAGAGTCAGTGTCTGAGGAAGACCTGTTCCTATAGATGGCACCTTCTAAGTGATCTCACTACTGGAAGAAGAAAGGTGGCCTCTTTTAGAAGGGCACTAATCCGATTTATGAGGGTGATGCACTCATAAATCACCTCTTAAAGACTCCATTTCTTCATATCATCACCCTGGGAATTATGTCCCAATATATGAATTTTGACCAGGAAGATGGTTTTAATGTTTGTTTCTCCAAAATGAATACAGTTAAAATCTAATCCCAAGGTGGTGATATTAAGAGATGAGGCCTTTGGGAGGCAATTAGATCCTGAGGGTGGAGCCCTCATGCCTGGGATGGCTACTCTTATTAGAGTGGCCTGAGCAGGGCTTGGTTGCCCCTTCCACAATGTGAGGACCCAAAAAAGGAACAAAAAAGCCCCATCTTTGAAGCAGAGAGGGAGCCCCCACAGGATACCAAAATCTACTGGCAAGTCTTGGACTTCTCAGCTTCTGATACCGCGAGCAGTATCTTTCTTCTGTTTATGAATTACCCAGGCTAAGGTATTTTGTTATAGCAGCCCAAATACACAGAGGAACAAAAATACTCGGACCATAGCAGTTGCTATGCTATGAGATATTCACACATGTATTTGGGCCCATAAGCCCTTTCTTTTCTTTTTACCCCAGATTATCTCATGGGAATATATTCTGGAAAATGTGTCTTACATGAGTACTTCACAAACTCAAATGTTATGGAAGTCACATGGGAGTCTTGTTGAAATGCAGACTGAGGTCAGAGGTGGGGCCCATGTGGTTCTGCATTACCAACAAGCTTCCAGGGAAATGGTGCTTAGGGGGCACATTTAGGGCAGAGATGCCTTGTACTTTCTCTAACCAGTATCCCCATGCCCTGGTAGCACCTTCTGTCCCTTAATATACTTGAATACACTCATGAACAAACACTGGCCCATCTCCACAGACTAGGAGCAAAGTCACTCTGGTCAATGACCATGATTCTAAGATAAAAATGTATTTTCTGTCTGCCCATCTCTATGTATTGCCCATAACTTGGATGTGGCTCATTTACTAGATCCACACCAGATATTTCCCCTTCACTGCTAAGAAACATCCTATATCCTATCTTTCCATTTTAAAATGTTAAAGCAGTATATCACCAGGCAGAGAATTGGGAAAGAAATTCCTGACCCAGGGCAATGCCTGTGGCTCAGTGAGTAGGACACCGGCCCTGTATACAAATCGTGGCGGGTTCGTACCCTATCCTGGCCAAACTGCAAAAAAAAATAGCCAGGCGTTGTGGCAGGCACCTGTAGTCCCAGCTACTTGGGAGGCTGAGGCAAGAGAATCGCTTAAGCCCAAGAGCTGGCGGTTGCTGTGAACTGTGATGCCACAGCACTCTACTTAGGGTGATAAAGTAAGACTCTGTGTCTAAAAAGAAAAAAAAAAGCAAAGCAAAGAAAAGAAAAGAAATTCCTGGCCCAGTGCCAAGCAGGAGTTAAGGATGAGAGGCAGGAAGTGTGTGATATGTCAGGACACCAAGGAAAGTTGTCACATGCATGAAAGGTTTCTTTTCCTTTTGCTTCTTAAGAGATTAATATAAAGTAAGCATAAAGGGAGACTGAGCATAGGCCAGTACAGAGAATTCCAATCTGAATTTAACCCTCAACCAAAAAGTATTTATGAAGTAGGTGTTATATTTCTGTCCCTGGGTCTCAATTAACTGGTCCTGAAATTCACAGCTGGCGTGAATGGGATGGACTTTGTCATTTTCCAGTCTCATGTTTGTGCATCATCTCCAGCATCTTATTACCTACCTGCTATTCCTGGCCTTTCATCAGAGCCTTATTTTCAGCCAGTTGCCTCAGTTAAAAAGAAATCAGTGAGAGAATCCTAATTAAGTATTACTATTGGAACAACAGGTAAGTGCCTTCTTCTGAATGTGGTCTCATCATACTAGCACATTTTTTTTTAAATAGTGAGGTTGTAGGCAGCATTAAAGAGCTTAAGGAAATAATTCAATGAAAGGAGTTTACACCAAAGTACCGTGGAGAGAGAAATTGATGAGAGTTTTTAGTAATTTCAGAGATAATTTCAATGAAGAAACAAGCCTCCCCCATCTCTTCATCCAGATCAAACAATGTGTGTTATAAGTTTACTCTTGTAGGTATGGGGCAATAAGAGGGCACAGCTTAAATTTTCTTATATGCATATTTATCTTATTTAAAGATGGAAGAGAAGTGATTCTCAGCCAGAGACAATTTTGTTCCCCAGGGGATCTTTTGCAATAACTGGAAAAAAAATTTTTTTTTTGGTTGTCACAGCTGGAGGGAGGTGGTAATGGCATCAAGGGGATGGGACAGTCCCTCCCAACAAAGAATGATTTAGCTTAAAATGTCAATAGTGAGGAGATTGAGAAAACTTGACGTAGAATGATCATATTTTCCTCATTAAATACTTTGAACTTCCTAATCTATACCATGCAAAAAAATTTTATTCAAAGCAGAGAAGATCAGCTCCTTTGAAACCAGGATTGGTGACCATATTGCTCCAGAATGATAAGCATTCGCCATTCAACTAAAAACACACCACCATAACTGCTAGTAGTACATTACGTTTCTAGAAAACCGTAAATCTTTTGGAACAAAACAAAGCATTCACTCCTTTGAAAGTTATTGTGGAAGAGATAGGTAGGAAATTACAAGCAACTATGTGAAAATGAAAACCTCACTAATCTCTTAGGGAAACTTATAATGGAAATTGTCATTTTCACACTGAAGTTCTCCAAGATAGGCTGAAGAAATATTAGCTTCAATGTTTTCCTTGTGGATTTATACTTGGACTCTTCAGAGCAAGAAAATTCCTTGTACAAATGTCAATAGTACTTTTTGACCGTGAGAAACTCTTCAGAATTCTGAGGCAGTCATTTATTAATGGTATTTGAGCAAAAGTCCTTCCTCCAAAACTCTTGTTAAGCAACTGGTACAAAGGTTGAATTGTTTTCATTTTGAGAAATGCAATTCTTACCCTCAAAATTCCAGGCAAACATCAAACAAAGAGAATTCATTCGATATTAGATTTTTCCCTCTCAAAACAATTAGGAGAAATAATGGGCAATAACAAAACCAGTGTTTGTAGAAATGCAAGGCACTGAAGCCTACAAACATACTGAAAGGCCATTTGAAAGGTTTCTGGTGACAGGAGGACCAGTGGGAGAAATAACAGAGGTCAGACAGAGTGTGAAGTCACTGAGAGGGGAAAATAGTCCTCCAGGCAAAATTCAAGGGCAAAGACCCAGCTAACTAGAGTTTAACTTGTGGGTTAGAGCCTCATCAGGTAGAGCTGTTGGCAGAGGCAATCAGACTCTCTGCTTTCCCTGCCCAAGGCAGACCTTCCTCTTCCCACTTTCTTCAGATGTGTGACTTCTGCAGTTCTCTTTTCCTGCTTGTCTGAGCGTCTGACTCTGCAGTGAAAGCCTGACTCTCATCCCCTGCACTGTTTCTCACTGCATTTCCCATGTCCTCTGCAAGAAGGGGAACTGCCCTAAAGTTCTGGCTAATATTTGAGCACTTGGCTTTGGCTTTCTCAGCTCTATATCTGGGTGGGGAGATTCACCTCCCACAGGAAATACTGGGTTGGGGGCTCATCTAAGACTCTTCTCCAGAAGGGCATGAAACTGAAATGTTAGTGGCCCTCTAATAGTGATAAGCACCTGCCTGGCATCGTGTTTACAGAACAGGCACATGAAAAGTGTGCCAACCTGAATATAAATTGCGAATTTGTATTTTTTATTAAGCTCTATGTAACAGAGATACTTGAACGTACCTACTTGAAAAGACTTGACTTTTTGAGATACTTGATTGTGGAGATCAAAATAGCCTCTTTAGCTGAGTCTTATGTTGGGGTAGGTCAAATCTTTGCCTATTTTTAGTTTGCAAAACTATTGATCCATAAACACTCGACTGCCCTGCTGCTGTTAACATCCTCCTAGTCTTTGGTCTCCCTCTAGAAACATTCATGACGTTTTACAGAAAATCTGCAGCACCTTTCCTGGTACAGGCTGCCTGAAATGCATTTTTTGCTCATACATTACAGGCTTCTGCATCAAAGCATCTTGTATTTTCAACATAAGTTATACACCACCTTTAAAAAAAAAAGTTTAAATAAGAAGTAAACATGGGTGAGGAAAAATGGTAGAGCTAAAGAGTCTGGGAACCTGCCCCTACTCCCACATAATCTGGGTAAGAAAATCATTATGTTGGGATAATTTGTAGATTTGTAAAGGTATGTTTGTTCTTTCAATCTTCCAAGAAAACATTTAGAAAAGATAAGTCATAAAGATCCAACTGTTTTAAAAGGAAAAGTAGCAACTTTTCAGTCGAAGTAAGGAACTATATTGTGGTGGCAACTGGCAATATGTGAAGATATTGACTCAATTTTCAGGTGCCTTGGATGTGTGAGATCCACACTTCATTTCAGTTGCACAATGTCTAAATTAGAGCAGCCAAGGGCAGCAATGTGGTTGGAAGTGGTAGTGGGGGTATTTCTGAACGGTGCATTTGCATTAGAAATAGTGTTTACTGTGATTTTTATATTAAGGTCAATCCAAACTTTTTTTTTCTTAAAGATTCTCACGTTGTACATATATTTTACATATGATTGAGAAAATGTCTGTTCTTTAGATCAAAAAGTGTGTGCGTGTGTGTGTGTGTGTGTGCCTAATACACATAGCCAACATTCACAAATGCTGGAGTGGCTTTGAAAGATAGAGGATGTTTCTAGAGATTAGAGTAGGGTGTGCTAATGAAAGCCACACCACTGGTCAGCCCTGGTCAGCACTACGGCCCCTCACAATCATTGGTTTCCCACAAACAGGCACTAATGAGCCTAAAGTGAAAAAAAAAAACAGAACAAAACTGGACACTTTGAATTCCTGGAAACAAATGATCATTAGCAACAGAACATTATTAATTTAGCTAAGATATAGATTTTTCTAGGCTATAGGCATTAACTTTTATTCTCTTTGTATCCCACATCCATCATAGCCACATCAATGAAGAGATACTCAGACCCATCTTTCAGACAATGGTTTAGTCACAGGCCTAAGTCACATGAGTTGAATAAGAAGTGATGGCTCTAAGTACATTGGAAACTTGCTTTCTCCATTCTTTAGATACTTTATGAAGAAGTATAGGTTCCAGCTCCATACAGGTAAATATAAAAGATGTAAGTCTCTATCTTCTTTTATGACTAAATAGTATTCCATGGTGTGTGTGAATACTATTTAGTCATAAAAAGGTATATATACATGTACTTATATCTTTTATGTACATGTATACATACACACATATCTACATACATATATGTATAAATACATGTATGTATATATACCTGTGTTTATACATATGTATACACATATGTACATATGTACACAAATGTATACACATATTACCTTGGATGTAGCTATACCCCCAAGTTACATATGTATATATACACACACACACACATATCTATATGTGTATATATACACATATGTATATATATATTTACCAAAATTTGTTTATCCATTCATAGGTTGATAGGTTTTTAGGCTGCTTTCATGACTTGGCTATTATGAATTAGGTTGCAATAAACATTTTGGTCCAATGACTTACACATTCATATGAATGATAAAAGACAAATATAGTCCAGAGAAAGAGGGGAGAGAAAGAAGAATGGAGGGGAGAGAAGTTATTTAGATGTGCATAATGCAAGGATACCCTTCAAAACAACTAAGTATATTATAAATGTCTTACCACAAAAAATGAGTAAGTAAGGTGATGGTTATGTTAATTAGTTTGATTTAAGCATTCCACATTGTATGTAAAATCATCACATTGTACCCCATAAATGTATACCATTATGATTAAATAAAAATTAAGTTAAAAAAAATCAGGAAGTAGCAAAAAAAAAGTGATGGCTCTATATTATTGGTCACTTTACTATCTGAAACAGCCGAGCTAGCAGCTATACCCCCAAGTTTCAATTCCTTGTTCATTTGATGCAAGAGAGCACCTGGGAAATCATTGCAGAGACATGTTCCCCTTATAACCCCCAAATTCCATATGCAACCACAAATATATCTTACAGCTAATAGTTATTTGGGTTTTCCCTTTTCCTGGGAAAGACCTGTAGAATTATAGAACATCAGAGATGAGTGGCACATAAATGATGATAATCTGAGGGATGCAAAATCTGAGGGTCAGAGGAGTAGCTTGATTTATTCATTCATAGGAATAGATCATTACCCTATCAAAAAATTCCCAGACATCAGGGCCAAAGGGCCCAATGTTGTGCTTTAAGGCAGTGGTTGAAAAGTCCATGAGTCTCAGTCTGGCCCCAGGGCTTTATGAAGCTGATCTCTCCACTTCCTGCTAAAAACAATGGTGTCAAAAAAATCTGAAAATTCATTTTCAATTCAAAAATGCATGGTTCCAATGCACCATCCCACTCAAACTACGGCTTCAGGTTGGCTAGGGTGGTCTTTGTGTTACAAAAAAGCCCTTACAGCTAGCAAAAATTGGCACACGAGCATTGAAAAGGTCCCCCACCCAAGCAATTCAAAAACTTCTTGCTGGAGCACATCATTTTTACTGTGGTCTGGTTTCTCAGTTTTGCATGGGAGGGGTCCATACTCCACAGCAGATTTTGGAGTTATCTGGATAATGTATACATATTTTTAACAGTTTCAGAAAATAAAATATGAGAAAAACATACATGTATACAGAACAGTCACTCTCTACACACAGAGAGGATAAAACAAAACCAATTAGTTAGTATAACAAAAGGCCAGATATGTTTTTACCTGTCTGTAGCACCAGCACCAACACTTAATATAACCTTGTATTGTCTGTTCTGGTCTCTTCAAGCCCAGATCTCATTTTTATAGGAGTCTTTCTAATACATGACACTACGTTTCCTCAACTTTGGAGAATTGACTAAGAAAATTATTAAGACTATGTTGGCTCATAATTTAGGTGTGAGGAGGGTAAGCTGGTAAGGAATGTATACAGTTAATAAATATAAATATTAATAATACAGAGAGAGGGAGAGAAGGCAAGAGAAAGCAAGCAGCTGGGTTAGCAGACAGAACACAGATAGACCCCAGGGCATTGGCAGCTGACTCGGTCACTCTTCCATCAGCTAGTGACTTTAGTCAAGCTACTTTTAGTTTCCTTGAGCCTCAGGTTTCTCATCTGAGAAACTATGATGTTGACGATTAAAGAACTTGCTTAAGAGGATTAAAAAATGCATAAAAATTACTTTAGTATCTTGCATAGAGAACGAGCTAAGTGTTGATTCTTGTTCTCCTTCTTAGGAATGGACAATGCAGTGTTAATTGTCCTTTCTTTCCTAGATCTGTGCTCCGTAAGGGTATTTACTTCACCCATTGGGATATAATTTGGGGGAATGGTAGATCATGGTGAGGTGTGCCAGGGAACAAAGTTTTCATGGAAATTAATAGTCAGTTCTTCTTACATCTAAAACATAATTGATTTCATCATCATGGCCCCACTCTTCGCATTTTGACTATGTTGTACAGATTGAGATATGATCTGCAAGCGTTGGCATTATGTTCCTGGTTAATGTCAGCACTGCAATAGACCTTTGACATTAAAAAAAATTGTTTAATGACTTGGATTCCACTATTTGCAAGCAACCTTGAGAAAGTCTATGGGGTTTAGTAATTTGCACAGTTAAGAACCATCCAAGCTGGGCAGGTAAAGACTCAGGAAGCTAGGCAGTGAGTATAGCTTACTGCCCAATACCAGGACCTAAAACCAGCTTGGATGATCTACCTCACCAAGGTGTACAAGAATTCTTTTTGAGATAATGTGCATATTACTTCCAGGGATGTGTGCAGAGAAATACAGCTGTGGTCTGACCTGTGATTTCAAAGATATGAAACTTAACACCTGTTTAGTAGCAGCAACAATAGCAGGAAACATTTTTTTGCCATTACTCTGGGGTCAGCAACTGTCCTAAATAATTACATGAAGGATTAGACTTTAGATACAAATACCTTGAATGAAAGCCTAGGGCAGCGTAGCACAGTGCTTCACAGTGTGGTCTTTGGAGTCCTGGATACTTAGGCTCACGCATACCTCTTTCTAGCTATGTGATAGTGGGCCAGCTATTTAACTTAAGTTTTATATTATGTAAACATGAATTCAAAGATAGAGCTACTTCTTAGGTTGTCAAAAGCATTAAATAAGGTAATAAAGACCTCATAAAGAACACTTGTTCTACATTTATATAATTATTAAGAGCCTAAGGTGAACCCATGAACTTTTCGTAATGCTTTCTTGTACATTATAGGAAAAATTACAAAATATGGTAGATTTTAGGACTAAGGGAATTTGGGAAGAAGAGTAGTAATTGCATATATATTTCTTCAATGACAAAATTTACTGTACATTTAACACATGATTGAGCTGAACAAAGTAGTTCTTCATGGGATATTATCTGCAGGCTTATTGTGGCTCAATTATTTGAGAAACCCCAACATTTACGTTCAAATATATTAACTGGGATGGGGGAAGTCAGTATTGAGAAAAAGCTAAGGGAGATTGTTGAGTTTGTATTGAAAAAAAATTAAAAAACGCATGGAAATCCAATTCCATCAATGTAGTTTTTGATTCAGCTTTTTTCAATTTTCTTTTTGGTTCATGGTTTGAATCAAGAACTTGGAACTTACAAAGTTCTATTACATTTATTTAAACTCAAGCCATATATCTCGAGTTTTTAGGAACACACCTATCAAACAGCTGCATCCAGAGCCAATTGAAAAACAGTTGGAGAGCACAGGCTATGATTTCTGAAATGTCTCAGCTGATTTCACTACTGTGGCATGTCAAACATTGCAGTTGCCTCAGACTCTTCTCTGTCTCATGTACAAACATCAAATATATCCACTGACCCTTGGAAATACAACCACAGTCTAGCTACTTCTTCCCACCACCCCTGCCTTTATCCTAGTCACACTACAATTTCTCCATTGATCTAACTGCAATATTATTTCATATATAATAGTAGAACCTCTGTAAGTTGACCAACCACCCATGCGATGGTGACAAACTGGTCAATATACACAGGTGGTCAACATAAAGAAGTAGGCCTCCCCTGCTGATATGTACACATGCTGCTTATCCAGTCTATGAAAATTAGGTCAGCTTCAGGAGGTACCCAGGATAGGGAGGGGTCAACTATGAATTCTGTCTTCTTCCTCTTGCTTCTCCTTCTGTCACTCCAGTGTGTTTCCTACAGAACTACAGAATGATCCCTGAAATATGCAAGTCAGATGATGTCATGCCTTTGTTTTAAAATCCTCCAATAGATTAAAATACAATGTAAAACTATTTTAAATTGCACATGAACTTATGGACACACCATATGTGAGTAAAATACAAAATCTTATTGTTTTTTTGAGACAGAATCACACTCTGTCGCTCTGGGCAGAGTGTCGTGGTATCATAGCTCACAGCAACCGCAAACTCTTGGGTTTCAAGAGATGCTTTTGTCTCAGCCTCCTCAAGTAGCTAGTTACCTTCCACGATGCCTGGCTAGTTTTCCTATTTTTAGTAGAGATGGGGTTTTACTCTTGCTCAGACTGGTCTTGAACTCCCGAGCTCAGGTGATCCTCTCATCTCGGTTTCCCACAGTGTAGGATTACAGGCATGAGTCACCATTGTCCCAGCCCTCAACTTCACCTCTGTAGGTTAAGTGTTCTTCTCCTTCTTAGCGAAGGCACAATGGCCTTTGTTCTTTGAAAAACACGCCAAGCACACTGTGGCCTGCAGGAGGGTGTGGGGTCGGGTGGGAGGGTCCTTTGTCCTTGCTTTTCCTATAATCTGGAAGGTTCTTTCACATCCTTTGGGGTCTTTGCTGAACTGTCATTTTAGGACAGTAGCCTATTCTGACCTCACATGCCCTCCTCCACTCTACTCTATCCTTCTCCTTCAATTCTGCTCCATAGCACATAGTTCGGGCTGCATGTTAGATGTTGGCCCCACCCTTTCTCTGTCTTTACCAACAGAAGGGATGCCCACGAGAGCAAGAGGTTTCTTTGTTTTGTTCATGGTTATAGTGCCAGCAACCGCCACAGCATGAGCACAGGGTCACTTCTCAGAAATACTGCTGAGGGAAACACTGTGCCGGGGAGGAGCAATTTTTCAAGCCTAAACAGTACTCTGGTCCTGTGCCGATGGCATGATACATCAGTGACTCTGAATAGCAGGGGTTGACTCTTACTTTCAACACTTGCATTTCCAGTCAACACAGCTTCTCACCCCTGATTCAGGGGGTCTGCTATCAGCAGAAACTAAGTCAGGAGGAGGAAGCAGAGAATCGAGATGCCCTTGTCTGACTCACCATGACTATGGCCTCAATTCTGTACTCTGCCAGATAGAAGCGGCTGTCTCTCACATATCCACTGTAGCTGAGGATGAGAACAGAAGCAAGCTTGTCAGGCAGCAGGAAGGGGGGAAATGGTAGCAGCATTAGGGACTTTACCTCTGGAAATTCTGAGATAGTTAGTTCAGCTCCTCAGGAGTCTAACTGACAAGCAGAAAGTCCTTTCTTAGTTCTTCTCAGATTTAAAATTCCTCCTTGCTAGTTTATTAGAGAATTAAGAAGGCACAATGCCCCTTTACCGCTGATCTCTGAAGTGACACACAGGGTCCTGTACCTGTGTTATTATTAAAATATATTCCCTCCGCTGCTCCATAGTTGGCAATATTCCTGGCTGCATTTGTTATCTGATTCATTTTTAGATGCCATCTGTTTATTGAATACCTGCTACATGCTAAGCACTTGGCCAGGTGCTGGGGTGCAGTTAGGAATCAATTCGACATGGTCCTTTCTCTAAAGAGATTGGTAAGCTAGCAGCAGAGACAGCATATAGTGCTAGACCGCCTTGCTGTGGTCCCAAACCCTGGCTGCAGACCAATACTGGTCCTTGCTCTGTTAGGAACCTGGTGGTACAGCATCACCACCTGAGCTCTGCCTCCTGCTCCATCCCCTACTCCTGGTCAATGGGAAAATTGTCTTCCATGTAACTGGTCCCTGGTGCCAAAAGGGTTGGGGACTGCTGCTGTGCAGGTACAATCCTAAAGTAAATGGGATGCCTTGACAATGAAAAATGCAGGGAACTATCCCACTTGGGAACATGATGTTCAGTCTGAAAGCTGAACAAGGACTAGCACTTGGGGAAGGGATAAAATAGGGGGTGTGTTAGGAAAGAGACAACACAGGCCTGGGTCTAAAGTGGGAGGGAATATGGCATATTCAACAAGCAAAAGATGGATCGCTGGATGCCTTGGAAAAACAGGGAGGAGAGAAAAACGGAGTGTGGATACAGAAGAGAGGGCCAAATCCTGCAAGCACAGTAGGCTTCCTTCTTGAGCTAAAAAGTCTCTAAGTTGTGTATGGCAGGGAGGTGGCAGGAGTCGATCTGCATTTTCAGAAGTCTGCTCTGATTGCTGTGTGCAGAAAGCACAAAGAGGAGAGGGGCCTTCCTGAAAGCCACTGCAGGTCTCCACCCAATAGTGTGGGGCTGGCACTAGGGTATATTTGGTAGAGATAGGGGAGATGGAAGAACAGGCAGGTTGACCGAGTAGCTGAGCAATGGAAGAAATAAAACAAGTCTGGCTGCTCAAAACAGCTGCATGTCACTTTCAAGATGAGCTTTTGTTTTCATTGCTGCAATGCATAGTTGGTGCCCAATTTGCATCCACTTCACCCCTACCCTGACCACATTACTTTGCTACTGAGTTGCCTGTAATTTGTATTCCATTCCTCCAAAAAGCTTAGAAATGAGGTACAGTACCCTGAAGTCCTACCTAACCTTCAGAAGGGCATAGTTAGCTGGATTCTGAAGATGAGGGGAAACTTTTTTTTTTAAATAATTTTATTGAATCATAATTATGTACATTGGTGCAATCACAGGGCATGATTCATATACAATCAGAAATATTTTGATCGTACTGTTACAGATAGCCTTCATGGCATTTCCTTGATGACTATATAAAGACATTAATACTCTACCTTTAATAAGTTTCGCCAGTACCCTGCTAAGATGCACCATTGATTTGGGGAATTTTAAGTTACACTGAGTAACTGTAGAACTAATGCCAGTGTTTGAGATTTAAGGATAATTCAAGTTGTGTGACTTGTTTCCTTTGTTTTAATAAGGAAAGACTACAGTTCATTGCATGCAGGGAAGCCTGATTTGTTTACAATAAAGCTGTATCATGGAGTGATAAGACTAGGCTTAAAATAATAAACTTCTTTAATGGAAACTCCAGATATAGTTGAAGGTGTGAAGAATTTGGTCTTAACCTTGATTGGGGGAGGGAGGGAATGATTCCAAACAATTAGTAGTTCCCTACAAATGGTTACCAGTGTTTGCATTTGGAGCTGACCTTTTTATTCCCTTTTTCTATGTCCTCGCTTTTCCCCTTTGCCTAAGCCCTTTCCACAGGTAACAGTTAGTATACTGTAGGAAAGGACACTGAACTTTTGAAGTTCTTAGAAAACTTACATTTCACCACTTGCTGTGACCTTGGACAAATCACTTAATTTCTCTTACTCTCAGTTTCTTCTTGTGGGAAAAAAAAAAATCTGTTTGTTTACCTTTCAGGTTGTGCCCTCCCCTCCATTTGTTGTTTGGATCAAATTTGAGAAGATATCATTAGTGTAAATTCACAGTGCAATTCAAAGTATAGGGATGATAAATTGTATATGAGGTTAAAGTGAAGTTCTCAATCTTTTTTTTTTCTTTTATCACTGAATGTTTTTTATACTCTGAGTGAATGCTAATTACAATATTAAAAAACATCATTTTAGTATGTTTTTCCTAGGGTATAACACTGATTATATTTTTTAAAGTTGTAATATGTCTTAAAATTTATTTAAATTCAGAGTTGTGGAAATGTATTTCCTGGCAAAGTATTAAGCTAGTCTGAAAGAGAATCATGTACAAATAAATCTGATTCCATTATGTGGTACCTAAACAGATCACTGAGGTATATGTTAACATCCTCTAAAGCAGCGGTTCTCAACCTATGGGTCGGGACCCACAGGAACTTTATTAAAGGGCCCCGGCATTAGGAAGGTTGAGAACCATTGCTCTAAAGGGAATGAACATAACCTAAAAGCTTCCAGTTAGAAAAGTTCTTCAGCCTTTTATCTCTAATTTACACCTTCTTCTGATTGTTTCAGCCTTCATGGAAGGCTATATAAAAACCTTTTCACTGGCTCGGTGCCTGTAACTTAAGCGGCTGAGGCGCCAGTCACATAACACCAGAGGTGGCAGGTTCAAATCCAGCCTGGGCCTGCCAAACAACAGTGCTAACCACAAAGTAGCCACGTGTTGTGTTAGTCCCAGCTAATTGGGAGTCTGAGGCAAGAGAAATCGCTTAAGTCCAGGAGTTGGAGGTTGCTGTGAGCTGTGATGCCACGGCACTCTACCCAGGGTGACCACTTGAGGCTCTGTCTCAAAAAAGAAAAAAACACTTTCTACTAAATTTTTTTTTTGAGACAAAGTCTTACTATGTCACCCTGGGTAGAGTGTCATGGCATCACAGCTCACAGCAACTCCAAACTCTTAAGCCATTCTCTTGCCTCAGCCTCCCAAGTAGCTGTCACTAAGGCACACACCACAATGCCCAGCTATTTTTGTTGCAATTGTCATTGTTATTTTAGCTTTCCTGGCCAGTTTCCTACCCACCAGCCTTGGTGTATGTAACCACTGTGCTACGAGGGCCTAGCCCACTAAATATTTTTTATCTTGTTTAAAATAAGCAAAAAACGGGAGGGGGGGGAATAATGTAATGAAGAATAATAAAATACATG
>CAUYON010107584.1:0-12083 GCA_963573935.1 Arctocebus calabarensis
AAAATGGCCGGGCGTTGTGTCGGGCGCCTGTAGTCCCAGCTACTTGGGAGGCAGAGGCAAGAGACTCGCTTGAGCCCAGGAATTGGAGGTTGCTATGAGCTGTGATGCCATAGCACTCTATCCAGGGTGACAGCTTGAGGCTCTTTCACAAAAAAAAAAAAAAAAAAAAAACAGAACTGGGCTCAAAAGCCAGCTAGTTGTAAGGCCAGGCGAGTTATTCTCTGTACTTCAGTTTATCAGTAAAGTAGAGATAATAACACCTACCTCAGAGGGCTGCTGGGAGGCTTAAACATGGTAATACAGGAAGAGCGTTTAGCCTGGGGCCAGGAACTACTAAATGCTGGTGAATGAAGCTGGCCACCCTCAATTTGAGGATGGGAGAAATTTGCACATTTAAGGTGGGAGTGGGGTTGGAATCCCATAACTTGCCTTTACCTGGTAAAAGAAAAAAGAAGGTCCTTCCCACCCCAACTGCGGGAGTGGGTGGTTTAATTTTTTGCAAAAGGTCTTTGGGGAATGCAGACACTAGAGCTCCCAGCAGAGCTGGGGGCTGGGGGGTTGGGGGAGTGACTAGCCCAGCAGGTAGTTGCTGAGGGCCCAGAGGCAGTGTGAATTTGGCTCTTGTGACTACACATTTGCTAATCCGGAGTCTTTCTGCCAAATGGGCTGGGTAGAAGGGTTGTCCCCAGGACCTAGCCAGGTCTGGAGGACCACACTCCGTGAGCCCTCTTGTTGCCACAGGCTGCCACTGTCTGCAAGGCACAGTGCTGCAGCCCTGGCTGGGGTTACTAGGCAGCCAGCCCCAAGCTGGGGAAGGGCTGACTGGGCTGTTTTCATCAGGAAGTTTCTGCAGGATCATTCTGGCCCCGTTTTCCATGCCGCATATGGGAAAGGCAGAGGGTGTTCCCTATGAATACTCTGGGATATGTGTATGTGACTATCTTTGATGTTTTTTTTAGTGCTGTTCCCCTGACATCCGTGTCAACAAAAGGCTGTTTCTCTTCTGAAACCAAGCAATACTTTTTAAAAACTGGGATTTAAAAAATTGTATAGTGTAATATGTTGTGTGATTTTAAAAGTGTTTTTGCACTCAATGAATCAATTTATACAAAAAACGCAGAAACGATCATGTTAACTTCATAAAGGGAGAGCATATATATTAAAGTTTGGGGCATTTTAAATTCGCATGATTTGGGATAGGAGAGCAGATATCTGGGCTTAGGGAAGACACAGCAAAGTCAGAATTGTCCTGGACTGACTCTCACCAGTATTTGATTGGGCTTCTCCAATGTATGCACAATGGGGCTTACTGGAATGTGGCCAGCTGTGGGGTCACTTGTGGGTAGTGAGAAGAGCTGTTGCCAAGTAATTGGTCTGCACCTTTCACCCCATTTATCCTTGTACTCCAACTGATAAGCCGCTGACCCAAAACACCTGAGCTTAGAGTGGAAACCCCAAGCATTTTGTAGATGCTACTCCATAATCCTAGGATTTGTTGCATTTTCGTTATTTGTATACATGTATTAGCTCCATTAGTAGACTTTATTTTATTTATTTTTTTGAGACAGAACCTCATTCTGTCACCTTAGGTAGAGTGCTGTGGTGTCATAATTAACAGCAACCTCAAACTCTTGGGCTCAAGTAATCCCCTTGCCTCAGCCTCCAGAGTGGCTGGGACTACAGGTGCCCACCACAACGCCTGGCTAGTTTTTCTATTTTTAGTAGAGACAGGGTGTTGCTCTTGCTCAGGCTGGTCTTGAACTCAGCTCAAGTGATCCTCCACCTTAGCCTCTGGGAGTGCTAGGATTACAGGCGTGAGCCACCTGGCCCAGCAGGATTTGGTAACTTGTACACATTTATTACCTCCCCTAGTAGAGTTTAGATTTCTTAGCATGGGGTTTTTGTTTGTTTTGTTTTTGCAGTTTTTGGCTGGGGCTGGGTTTGAACCTGCTACCTCTGGCATATGGGGCCCACGCCCTACTCCCTTGAGCCACAGGTGCCACCTAGCATGGGGTTTTTCGTAATCACCTTTTACTTCCTCATACCACCCAGAACAGCACATCACACACATATGATACTGACACAGAGGTCGATCTCTGGATGCAGACGTGGAATGTGAACACGAATGTCAGCCAGGAGATATTACACTGGCACCTGTGGCCCCAGGTTGAGATCTTTTCATAGCCCCTGGCTGTCAATGTCAGGGATCAAGTTCCTCAGCCCCAAGCACAATCTGCTGATGCTGCTGACCACATTCTTAACTAAGTATAAGTCTTCTGGATCCTCATCCTCAATAACTTTGTTTCCAGTTGCATCTAGGGTAAAACAGACCCTCCCCCACACCCCCAACCAGAGGAGTGCACACATTCATCCATCCTGAGGCCACCACACCTACTCTTAAGGAAGCAGGGAGCTCTTTCCTGGGCTTTCTAACTACCGCCCTCTGAGTTCCTGGAGGGCCAAAGTAGAGAATAAATCATCTTGGAATCTGGTACCCAGTATGGTGGTGCCGACCCCAAGAAGGTACTTAGTATAGGAAGTTTGAATAGAGGAAGAATTGGCTGAATTTTCTTTCTGAGTTTGGGCTTTATCTCTGCCAAGTTGTGCAATTCTATGAATATCTGCTAGGGCTCAAGTTGGGCACCTCACCCCAAAGTCGTGCCCTTGTGTATTTTTGTTCAACATCATCTCCTCTAGTAGGCAGAGTGCCAGTTCCTGTGCCCCGTGCTGACAATGCAAGCACAGACGGCGCCGGGAGAAGCAACACCTGTCCACAAACAGGGCTGACGTGCAGCGGGGCTGTGACAAATGGTGTGGGCCGACATGAGCCGAACACAGAGCAGGACAGCTCAGCTCACCCTGGGGAGGTTAGGGCAGACTCTGGAGGTAGGCACTGGGTCTTGGGGGAAACAGAAGACTTTACCAGGGGAAGAGCCGAAGGGAAGCCTTTGAGGGCAGGTGCAGCAGCACATGACAATTAAGGGGGGGGGCTGAGATCTGCAGGCATATTTCCCCAAGCAGAGCACAGGGTTCAGGTGTGGGTGTGGAGATGAGTCTGGGGAGGTAAACAGCACTGAGGTTGTTAGACAATGGAGAATCCCTGAACAGTTTTAGCTGCAAGGGACAAGACTGGGTTTCCATGTGAGAAGGAGCCTTCTAGCAGCAGTGGGCTTACGTCTGGCTGGGCAGGTGGGAGGTGAGCAGTATACTTTGAGAGGCTAGTGCAGCTGTCCCTGAAGGCCTGAGCTCAGACTGGGACCGAGTGAGGGGGAGCCTCTGACAGGACCAATAGGATTGTTGAGGGCACGAAGGTCCCGCAGGAGTCTAGTGTCCCACGCGGGTTCCCAGCGAATTCTCTGAGTGGATAGAGATGGCACTAAGTGTGAAGGACAATGTAAGAAGAGAGGCAAATTTGGGAGAAGAAAATAATAAATCTGATTTCGAACATGTTGGCCCTGAAGACTCATGGCCACATCTGGAAGTTATGTCCAAGACAAGACTCAGGGGCCAGGTGTACAAGCTCCGTCTATGACAATGAAACTCAGACCTGAGGTCAGGTCTGGAAATAGACGGCAGAGAGCCATCAGTGAGCAGTCAGGCTTGTAGCCATGACCAGAGAGGATCGGCCCAGAATATTCTACAGCAAGAAGAGGCCGGAGGCTGAGCGCCCTCAGAAGACCCACAATCAAGGAATGAGCTGAGGAGAGAGAGAGGGCGCCGTGGAAACCGAGGCAGGAGAGCATCTGAATGACGAGGTGGTCAGGACAGTCGCCTAAAATCCCCAGACAGAGTCTGACAATGGAAGGACCCTTGGAGGACTCACCTGGAGTGATTTCAGTGAAGTGCAGTGACCTAGGGCAGAGAATGGGGTAAGACAGGAAGGCTGTGAATGTGGCCCTTCTGGGAAGGAAAGAGAACCTGAGGTCAAGGAAAGGTGAGTGTGCACCAGAGAGGCATACTTGACAATGAGCCAAGAGGAAGAAATCAGTTGGGAAGGAGAAGTTCCAAGAGATGGGGTGAGAAGCAGAGACTGAGCAACTGGTCTCAGGCTGAGGGAGCAGCACTGCTGAAGGGGCCAATGGTTGTGGCAGGTGGGGATGGCCTCAGAGTGAGTCAGGCAACCTGGAGTTTTTACTTAACCTCTGGGAGCCACAGTCTCTTCCTCTATGAATATGTACTGACATCAATCTTGTGGAATCCTTATGAGTATTTGAGGGAGCATGTAATGCCTCATTGGTATTGGTGCTCAATAAATACATTTAAAAAGTAAAAATTTATGTGTGCAGAATTACTCCAATGCTAGTGCATTCATTCCCATGAGAACCTACTATTTTTTTTTTTAGACAGAGTCTCACTTCGGTGGCCCACAGCAACCTCAAACTCTTCTGCTTAAGCACTTCTCTTGCCTCAGCCTCCCAAGTAGCTAGGACTGCAGACGCCCCCTACAACACCCAGCTATTTTTTTGTTGTTGCAGTTGTCGTTGTTGGTTAGCTGGCCTGGGCCAGGCTCGAACCTGCCAACCTCAGTGCATGTGGCTGGCACCGTAACCACTGTGCTACAGGCACTGAGCCCAGAACCCACTATTTTTCATTTTTATTATCTATTTTTTTTTTTTTTTTTTAGAGACAGAGTCTTACTTTATCACCCTCAGTAGAGTGCCGTGGCATCACAGTTCACAGCAACTTCCAACTCCTGGGCTTAGGCGATTCTTTTGCCTCAGCCTCCTGAGTAGCTGAGACTACAGGCACTGACCACAACACCTGGCTATTTCGTTGTTGCAATTTGGCCTGGGTCAGGTTCAAACCTGCCACTCTCAGTATATGGGGCCGGCACCCTACCCACTGAGCCACAGGGGTACCCACCCTATTTTCTAATTTTTTTAAGGAATGGATCTTCATATGTTACCCAGGCTAGTCTTGAACTTTTGAGCTCAAGTGATCCTCCTACCTCAGCCCCCTGAGTAGTGGGGTTATAGGCACATGTCACCACGCCCAGCTTCTCATGAGGACTTGCTCTTCAGCAGAAATTACCTATCTGGAAAGCCCTGTTCTCTGGGTTAGAAGAGCAGGCCCTTCCCCCAGCATGGCAGATGGAGAGGGTTTTCCACGATGCCTGTATCCATCTCAGCCTAGGCCTGTGGGTTGCAGTAAAAAACTGGTCATCTCTGCTGCTCAGATGCAAAGGCAGTATCTGTGCACAGGCTTTGGGTCAATGGCTAGCACCGAACCATGTTCTTTGGAATTCCCATGTTCAGAGAGAGCTCCAGGCTCAGTGATGTTTGAGGTCACTTAGCCCAATATGGGAAGAAAACTTAGGCCTATACAGTTGAGGCGACATTCTCACACATGAATCTTGTCAACAGCATAAACCCCCAAACCAATGTAGAGTTCCAGCTACTATGCTAGCAGCTCAGCACCTCCCTGCCAAAGTTGTCCTTATTCATACATCTGTGTCCCACAAAAAGCCACAGGACTCCTGGCAGGAGCAAAAGATGTGCCCTAGATATGGAACTAAGATATGGAGTTATGAGTCAATTCCTGAGTACGTTGAAGTAAAAGAAGCCCAAAGTGTCAACCTCGGCTCATTTTTATCATACACATCAGCTTACTTTCCAGTCGCACCCTGCCTCTGACTGTCCCTCACATTCCTCTGCCCAGTACAAGAACAATAGTGCCTTCCCAGGGTCAGAATCCGTGCTTGGGTAGTATTGCATGGAATTTTACCCGGGCATACACTAACACTTTCCTAACATAATTTAATTTTCATAAATCTGAAAAGGTAGACGTATTGCCATTATCCCCTTCTACCGATGAGGAGTGAAAGTCTTATTTTCCTGAGATCTGCCCGAAGGTAGGCATAACTTAGTTCTGTGGCCCTCTTCGCTAATGATTTTTATTTCTTTCTATTTTTTGTAGAAACAGGGTCTCACTATGTTGGTCAGGCTGGTCTCGCACTCCTGGCCTTAAGTGACCACAGCAAACGCTCAAAGTGCGAGGATTATAGATGGGAGCCGTTATACAGGGCCTCTCGTCCCTGCAGTGGACGTGCATAGGTCTCATTTCCTAGATGAGCTTGAGCTCCTAGGGGACAGGGCAGTGCTGGGCTCTCTCCTTCATACCCTTGGCAGTGCCTGGGTTGCACCCTCAACTCTCTCCTCTCCTGCCTTCCCTTAAGCTGCTGCCAGAGTGTTAACTGCGAATCAGATGTGATTGTGACCATATGCACTCAAACTCCCTAACATGGTGTTTAAGGCCTTCCGCATTCTGGCTCCAAATCACCTTCCCATGCTCTTCTGCCACCTGGGAGAAGGGGCTTTAGATCCATTACTACACTCACTTTCACTCTCAAGTCTTTGCTTGGCATTAACCTCCTGTTCCCACCTCTCATAGCACTGGAAGGCTCAGTTATCCCCACGCCTATCTGATCTGGGCCCTGCCCCTCAGGTCAGAAATAACCCCTTACTCCTCTGGATTTGCTTTGCCTTGTATTGGTTGGTGCCTAATTTGCTGTCTGACGTCACATGTTTTTTGTTACTTATGTACACATGTAGACCTCAAGTTCTCGCTTGGAGGGCAAGAACCTCGCTTTGTTTATGTGTATGTCCATTCCATACTCAGCACAGCATCTGGCACGTGTTAAGGACCCAGTGGTAGAACACTTGGCCTTCGGTACTAAGAGCAATGTAAATAATACCCGGAGCTCATTCATCCTTAGCATGTGTGCTAGCACCGAGCTAGGGATTTTACAGATGGCCCCATTTAATATTTACTACCGCTCCATGAGGCAGGTGCTGTTATTAACCTTGCTTTATTGGTAAGGAAACTGAGGTCTGTGGAAATTAAGCAACTTGCCTTAGATCACACAGCTCGATAGTTGAGGAGCGTCCAGTACCTGACTCCTAAAACCACACTATTTGGAGAGTGAATAAGTCTGTGACTGCAGAGTGATGCTCATTGTACTGTGATTTTGCCTCCTGTGTCCCAATCTGAAATGTATGAAGCAGATGAAGCAGACTGCTCGTGCTTTTCCCAATTCAAGGAAAGGATTGGTTCACACACACAGCCTTCTCCTATAAGCCCACGCTATGCTGGATCCCCCAAGATGCCCATTCACGTCAAGGAAGAATGGACACCGGCTTAGCCTTGCAGGTTACATTTACTGAGCCTTCATCGCACAAGACACGCGAGACTACGCCCCGTGTTTAAGGTAAACACGCACAAGAACTTTCCATTTGATCACAGGATCCTTCACATCTCTGGGCCGCTTCCTCCATCTGCAGAAATCAGTCTTGCCGCCCAGCCTCAGTGTTTCTACAGTAAGTGGCAAGGGTTTTTATTCACCTTTCCTGGTAACTGGATTCTCAAAGTCCAGATTTATGCAAGCCCAAGATTACTTCTCCTCTTGGGGTACACACTCCATTTTCAGGGCTTTAAGTCTCTGGAAAAAGTATCTTGCCCCAGTGTCCTCCTCTCTTGCCTGGCTACTGAATGAGTACAGTTAGACCAGTCATGTTGGGACCCACCAGAACAGAGCTGCTGCAGCCCCCCTCAGGCAAACAAGCCAGCCCATATATGGACAAATGACAGCAACGGCTGAGGCCAGCATTTAGCAGTGGAGGTTCCCATGACTTCATTAACCTCTGAAGCATTGTTCTTCTCCATGTCACCAGGGCATTTGATAACAGTTGCACACTCAAAAGTGCACAGCTGGAGTTGTGAGAGCTGCCTCTCTGCAGCATGAAGATGGTCAGAGCCCTCAGCTCCAAGAGGGCAAGCCTGCTGCAGAGCTGGCTGCGGCGTGAAGGAAAAGCAGAGCCTCTCCTGCCCCCCACAATCGCTAATGCTGTCTGCAGAGGCCGTGTGGGAATTCCAGAGTTCCCCAATTGGAAAGAATCCTGACAATTATGTAGCTCAGGGGTTTGAATAAAATCACAACTTAGAGAATCCTAGAGCTTAGGGGTCTCCCACCTTCTCTTCCCTCGTGGCATGGATGGTTCGTGAATTTCTAGATTTGTTTCTCTGTGTGCACAGAACCGGGCTATGTCTCTGTCTTCACATTTACACCAGGGCCTGGCACAGTGCCTGGATTTTGTAGGTGCTCAATAAAAACTGGCTGCATAAATGAATTAATTTCCAGAGACAATTTAAAAGGAAAAACAGGGGCAGTGCTTGTAGCTCAGTGGGTAGGGCGCTGGCCACATACACCCAGGCTAGCGGGTTTGCACCCAGCCTGGGCCAGCGAAACAATAATGACAACTGCAACAACAAAATAGCCGGGTATTGTGGCGGGTGCCTGTAGTCCCAGCTACTTGGGAGGCTGAGGCAAGAGAATCGCTTAAGCCTAAGAGTTGGAGGTTGCTGTGAGCTGTGATGCCACAGCACTCTACCGAGGGTGACATAGTGAGACTCTGTCTTAAAAAAAAAAAATGAATAAATGGAAAAACGTTATTTCTATTCATTCTTCTACCACTAACTAGCTTATGATATCAGGAGCTCTTTACGCATTAGTTTCCTTATCTGCAAAATGGGGGAAAGAATAGCTTATCCTTTTCAGAGACAATTTGAAACTGGGGGCAAAAATTATTGAAGAGCTTTGAAAAATAAATGTTCTTTGTAGCTGCAACACATTCTTTTTTTTTTTTTTTTTTTGAGACAGAACCTCAAGCTGTCACCCTAGGTAGAGTGCTGTGGCATCACAGCTCACAGCAACCTCCAACTCCTGGGCTTAAGTGACTCTCTTGCCTCCGCCTCCCAAGCAGCTGGGACTACAGGCACCCACTACAGTGCCTGGATATATTTTGTTGCAGTTTGGCAAGGGCAGGGTTTGAACCCACCATCCTCGGTATATGGAGCACAGGCGCCGCCCACCATTTCTTTCATAGGGAATATCAGAAGAGTGAATTTCTACAGTTTCCCTCAACTTTCCTCTCCTTTTAAGAAGGATCTAGCAGGCTCCATGCCCGTAGCTCAGTGAGGAGGGTGCCAATAACATACACCAAAGCTGGCAGGTTTGAGCCTGGCCCCAACCTGCTAAACAACAATGACAATTGCAACCAAAAAGTAGCCAGGGATTATGGTGGGTGCCTGTAGTCCCAGCTACTCAGGAGGCTGAGGCAAGAGAATCACTTGGGCCCAAGAGTTTGAGGTTGCTGTGAGCTGTGATGTCACAGTGACATAGTGAGACTCTGTCTCAAAAAAAAAAAAAGAGGGGGTGACGCCCGTGGCTCAGTGGGTAAGGCGCTGGCCTGCAGCAATAAAATAGCCCGTTGTGGTGGGCACCTGTGGTCCCAGCTACTCAGGAGGCTGAGGCAAGAGAATCACCTAAGCCCAGGAGTTGGAGGTTGCTGTGAGCTGTGTGACGCCATGGCACTCTTCCGAGGACGATAGAGTGAGACTCTGTCTCTACTACAAAAAAAAAAAAAGAAGAAGAAGAAGAAGAAAGATCTAGCAATCTCTCTGCCCAAGGAGTTCTTATATCCAACTTCTTCTGTCTACACTGCAAACTTACTGGGGAAAACCAGACTCTTGGGTGGCGCCTGCAGCTCAAAGTATAGGGTGCTGGCCCCATATGCCAGAGGTAGTGGGTTCAAACCCAGCCCTGGCCAAAAAACAAAACAAACAAACAAAAAAAACCTGCAAAAAAAACCCCAATCCAGACTCTTTAGAAGAAAGCCTGGACCTGATGGTAGTTAAAATTTCTCCCTAGGGACCTCCAGACCAGAGAGCACACTGCTACCTTCTACCATCTGAGGACTGAAGGGGCTCTTTGCCTTTTTTTTTTTTTTGAGATAGCATCTCCCTTTGTCACCCCTGGTAGAGTGCTGTTGCGTCACAGCTCACAGCAACCTCAAACTCTTGGACTTAAGTGATTCTCTTGCCTCAGCCTCCCAAGTAGCTGGAACTACAGGCGCCCAACACTCAGCTATTTTTTTGTTGCTGTTGTCATTGTTGTTTAGCTGGCCTGGGCTGGGACTGGGTTTGAACCCGCCAGCCTTGGTGTATGTGACTGACGCGATAACCACTGTGCTATGGGAGCCAAGACCAGCTTTGGGACTTTGTGACGTAGGCTATTCTTCCTGGGGTTAGGTGATATCTTAGGGTGGTTTTGATTTGCGTTTCTCTGATGATTAGGGACAACGAGCAGTTTTTCATGTGTTTGTTGGCCATTGGTCTGTCTTTAGAGAAGGTTCTGTTCAAGTCTCTTGCCCGCTTGCTTATAAATGGGATTCTTTGCCCTTTTCTTATTGATTAGTTTGAATTGTCTGTAGATTCTAGTTATTAGACTTTTGTCAGATTTGTATCATGCAAATATCTTCTTTCATTCTGAAGGCTGTCTGTTTGCTTTAGTTGTACCCTTAGTTGTGTAGAAGCTTTTTAGCTTGATCATGTTCCATTTATTTATTTACGATGTTGCAGCAGTTGCCAAGGTGGTTTCTTTATAAAAATCTTTCCCCAGGCCAATTTTTTCAATAATTTTACATACCCTTTCTTCTAGAATTTTTTTTTATCATTTTATGTCTTAAATTTAAATCTTTTATCCAGCGAGGGCCAAATTTATAAGTAGTGAGAAGTAAGGTCCAGTTTCAGTCTTCTACATGTGGTTAACCAGTTCTCCCAGCACCACTTTTTTTTTTTTTTTGCCGTTTTTTGCCAGGGGCGGGTTTGAACTTGCCACCTCCAGTATATGGGTTTGGTGCTCTATTCCTTTGAGCCACAGGCACTGCCCCCAGCACCACTTATTAAATAGTGATTCTTTTGTCCAGTGTATGCTTTTATTTGGTTTTGGATCAGATGGTGGTATGTGACTTCTTTCATCCCTAAGTTCTCTATTCTATTCCATAGATCTATGTCTCTTTTTGTGACAGTACCATGCTGTTTTGATCACTGTCAACTTGTAGTATAACCTGAAGTCTGGTAATGGGGTTTCATCTTTTGTATTTACCTGCATAGAGTTGAAGCACATTCTTCTTAGTAAAGTATCACAAGAACAGAAAAACAAGTATCCAATGTACTCAATGCTAACATTAATAGATAAACAACAAAATGACCACACAAGAGAAAAACACAGTTTAATTCAATTAGGGTGGGGGGAAAGGGGAGGAGAGCGGGGGATTGGTAAGCTTTCATTTAAGGTGCACAATGTAAGAGTATATGTTACCCCCTGGGAGAAGGGCTCAACTACAATTTGAACTTTACCTAACAAATGCAAACAATCTAATCATTTGCACTCACATATTAATCTGAAATTTAAAACAAAAATTAAAGGAAGAACAGAGGGCCTCTGGGAGGTGATTAGGTCATGAGGGCTCCACCCTCTTGAATGGGATGAGTGCCTTACAAAGGAGGTTTCTGAGAACTGTCCCCCTCACTTCTTTTATGGCCCTTCCATCACATGAGGACACAGGAAGAAGGTGACATCCATGAAACACAGAGACAGCCCTTGCCAGACATGGACTCTGCTGCCACTGTGATCTTGGGCTTTCCAGCCTCCAGAACTACGAGAAACAAATTTCTATTATTTATAAATTACCAAGTCTAAGGTATTTTGTTAGAACAGCACAGACAAAGGTAGGCAGCAATTCACATGATTCAAAAAGTATAAATGGGACATAACTACTTTCCTCATCCACCCCTCAGCCACTCGTTCCCCTCCCCAAAGGCAATGAATGTTGCTACTTGTCAATTCTTTCAGAGATATTTTCTACATATGCAAGAAAAAAATATACAACATACTTTGACTATATATATTTTGTATGCACATTTTTATGGATTTACTTTGGCTGGAAATATTCAATAATATGCATAAAGCAGGCCATCAATTGAAAGCCACTGCCAAGTAAGTTCATTATGTGCACATGCTTTGTTACGAAATGGACCCCTATGGTGAATATAACAGAAATCTCCAACCATGTCTGCAAAGAGCTTCCACTTACCATGGATTGAGATAGGTCCTATTTCAACTCATTCAGACCCAGGGCTGGGACAGGATTGGGGAATAGAAAGGTAATATAGAGGATTGGGGTGAAATTAAATTTTAAAAGAGAATTAATTGACTCGGCGCCTGTGGCTCAGCAGGCTAAGGT
>CAUYON010107585.1:0-18369 GCA_963573935.1 Arctocebus calabarensis
ACCAAGGGTGCTGTTCACATCAGGCAGTCAATATGGTTTATGGACATTGGGCAAACTGAGATTTAGTTGAATGCTTGAGAAGGAAGACCCAAAAGTGGTCTTTTTGTGTGCCCATCATGTGCCCAGTGTAACGCAGGGAAGTTAACACAGCTGACCTCGTGTCCACGCGCAGCATGTTCTCTTGATTGTTTTTCCAGTAGTGATGATGGAATTGTGCTGACCTCCTCAGGCTTTGCCTCCAGTTACTCTTGTGACCAGTGGTAAGCTCTTCTTGCCAGCATAAAGGGAGTAGAGCCCTCTCATCCTTCACAGACGTGGGCAGCACCTGCGGCAGTGGTGGGGAAAAGGTGCCAGGCTCAGTGCAATCCACGTGGAGGCTTGGCCTGGGACCCTCAGGCTTGGGAGTCACTTTGCCTCAGACAGAGGAGGATGGAGAATGGGACAGCTGAGGCAAGGCATGGGGGGCTGGTTGGGGTCGGAGACATCATCTTTGGGAGTGGGTGTGAGGGAGCAAGCAGCTGCCAGGCCCTCAGGAAGAACCAGAGCGCGGGCCTCTGTGCTGAGCTCGGTCTGGCGCCTGCCTGGGTCCTGGCAGTCTTTCACATGGGTCCCAGATCCATTCCCATGCGGCAGCTGCTGGCTGGTCTTGCCATCCTGTGCCAGCTAAAATCGCTGAACCTCTGGTGATATACGCAGAACTTAATTCTGTAAGAAATGACTTCAGGGTGTCAACATTGATGAATGAAAATTGTGGATCTTCTATCCGCTACTCGTTCATCTTTTTTTTTGCACTTTTTGGCCGGGGCCGAGTTTGAACCCGCCACCACCCGTATATGAGGCCGGTGCCCCACCCCTTGAGCACAGGCACCGCCCTCTTTCATCTCTTTTATACCATACTTTCCAAGCTTTAGCTGGGTGCGGTGGCTCCCGCCTGTAAATCCCAGCACTTGGAAGGCTGAGGTGGGTAGATTGCCTGAGCTCATGGGTTCCAGAACAGCCTGAGCCCGAGTGAGATCCTGTCTCTAAAAAAAAATAGCTGGGTGTTTTGGCAGGCACCCGTAGTCCTAGCTACTCAGGAGGCTGAGGCAAGAGGATCATTTGAAACCAAGAATTTGAGGTTACTGTGAGCTAAGATGCCATGGCATCTACCAAGGGTGACCAAGTGAGACTGTATCTCAAAAAAAAAAAAAAAAAATCTAAGCTTGAGAGAATCCCAGTATTCAATGTTTTATGAATAGCACTAAACAGTGAACTGGGCAAGGGAGGGGAAGGGAGGGGGGAGGTTGGGGTGGAGGGAGAGTAATTGGTGGGGCCACACCTATGGTGCATCTTAGAAGGGTACAGGCAAAACTTACTAAATGCAGAATACAAATGTCTTCATACAATAACTGAGAAAATGCCATGAAGGCTATGTTAAACAGTTTGATGAAAATGTTTCAGATTGTATATGAAACCAGCACATTATACCCCTTGATTGCACTAATGTACACAGCTGTGATTTAATAAGAAAAAAACAAAACAAAACAGTGAACTACCTGAGGGCAGGAGTTTTTATTCTCTGTGCCGGGAATACAGGAAGCTGATGGTGAATGCTTTTTGAGTGACTGTAGCATATTACCCGTGAGTCCTCCCAGAGGAGGCCTCTCTGCACAGGAGCATGTGTAACAGACCCGCACATTTTACACAGTGGCGCACGTGTTTGAACGAGTGACAGACAGGAGCGTAGTGTGTTGAAGAATCTGGGAAGGGTAGGGGTTTGGGGCTTGGTCTTGTATTTGTTTTCTGGTTTCTGTGTAATCGATTTTTCCTGTCGCATCAGAAAATGTTATTAGATAGTTAGAATTTCTGCAGCCAAATGGAAGTGTATGCGATAGGAGTGGGCTGCATCACACTCTGCCCCGTGACAGGAGGGCTGTCTCTCTTCCTGCCAGTTCTCTTCTCCTTCCTGGGATCAGAGCGCTGCCCAGGCTGGGCTGCACAGGGCTGAGTTTTGGCCACGCTGCCCAGAGCTTTAGCTACCTCAAGAGTTTTAGGGAGCTGTCAGGTCTCCATCAGATGGCGATTCTATCATTTGAACTTGTATCTGTCTCCTTACACTTTAAGCTAAAACAGGGTGAGTGGTCGGGAGTGTTGGGCCACGGTGCTGTCTCTGGCCCTTGCCAGTCCCCTGGCCCCACCGGCTCACTCTATGGCTGTCCTCGTTCCGCCTTCTTCTCTGGATGCTTCATTGTGCTCTCAAACCCTCTCCTCTGTGGTTGGGCTCACGAAACCTACTTCTCATCTTGCAAAAGTTCTGCCTTTCCATTGCCAAATACTTAGGGGATGTATATAGGTCTTGCCGTAACCCAAACTCAGTTTTAAAACCAGCCCTATCATTTTCCTTTCAAAAAACTGGCTACATATGTTAATTACCCCTATTCTGTTGATGGCACTGCTGTCCTCTTGAAGTCCCCAAACCTGTCATCTTTGGTCTTTGTCTCTGTGTTTAAGATGTCCTCCTGTGAGTCTTGGTGGTTCCTTGCCTGGGGTCTTCATTCCAGTGTTAGACACTTGAAGGTCTCTGCTTTTGTGCCCGAGACTGACTCCTGCCTTAGCTCCTTCCTCCCAGGTTGCTGTGGTCTGAATGCTTTATGTCCCCCCACCAAATTTATGTGTTGAAATTCTAACCCTCAAGGTCGTTGTGTTAGGAGGTGGGACCATTGGGAGGTCATGAGGATGGAGCCCCCACAAATGGGATTAGTGCCCTTAGAAAAGGGAGCCCATAGAGCTAGCTAGTCTCTTCCACCATGTGAGTACACAGTGGGAAGGCTCTGTCTGTGAACCAGGTATTGGGCCCTCACCAGACACTGAATCTGCCAGCACTTTGATCTTGGACTTCCAGTCTCTACAACTGTGAGAAAGACATTTCTGTTGTTTGTAAGCCACCTAGGTTATGGCATTTTGTTATGGCAGCCTGGTGGGCTAAGAAAGGGTGTTTTCTTTCTTCCTCAAAGCCTACCTGGGTCATTCTGGGTCTTTCAATGCTAAAACTCAGCTTCCAATTCCAAACTGCCTTTTGGGACCATTTCAACTTAGATTTCTCTTAGAGTTGGAGGTGAAACTGTGGTCCTGGGGTCTTGATTTGTGTTTTCCCTCTGATTCTCTCTGGGGAGATAAAGGCATAATCCCTCTCCTGTTTTTGGTGCTCAGTGATAGCTATTTTTTTTTTTTTCTCTTGTGATTTTTGAACTCTTACCCTGCTGGCATGACCAAAGTTCTTAGATTTCACCTGCTAACTTCCTCCTGGGTGTGCTGTCAAATGCTCTGCCCATGTAGTGAAATACTTGGCTACTTTGATTTCTTAGCTTTTTCTTGACCGGAATCTCCATATCCTCTGGGTCAGCTGGAACCTTTTCCTCAGCTGGAACCTTTCCTGTAAGCTTGGCGTCTTAAGAAAGGTGACATAAGGCTATTGCTCAACATAAAGAAAGACATAGTTCCTTATATTTCTGTAGGACTTTTGCATCATTTTTTTGTGGTTGTGTCTATGGTGTTTCTCAGCAGGGCATATTGCAGATCCCTAGGCTGTTGAATAAGTGTATTAAATTTGTGTTATAATTCAGCAAAGAGCGGTAATAGTAAAACCGGAAGAAATGCTCTGGCAATATGTTTCAATGAATATATTTTCATTCCATTAAAGAAATGAAGAATAAAATTTAAGAGCATTGAATGTCTTCCTAGAGCATGTGTATAAAATGGATTCTTTTGAAAATGTTACCATGGTAAAATAATAATGTTAGTGTTGAATTGTCCTTTGTAAACTTGTCATATATTTACCTTTGCTTTTCAAAAACTTTTCTTTAGTTCACTGTTAGGTAATTTATAGTTTGCTTAGGTCAAATGCAATGTGAAAAATTAAAAAGCGTTGTTCAGATGAGGCCATAAATTATTCTTCAGCCCGATTGAAAAAACCAGGTATTTTAACGGATTGTGCCCAAAAGGGAAGAGTCATGAAAATGAAATACTTTGAGAGAATTCATAGCTTTCCAGCTGGAGAAAATGCAACCTGAAGTAAAAAACCTTGGCTCTATTGTCATTAGCAGATGAAAAGAAAACCACATTAGAGTTTGTAGAATGAAGTGGCGGTTGTCAGCGCCTGGCGGAAAACACTGCACTCCTGAAAGCCGGCAGCACCTTGTCTCTACGTCGTCTTGCAGCCAGGCCTGTGCAGGAGCTGCCGCTGACCCTGCAGTGTGTAGCTGACCACTCGCATTCCTCAGATGTGTGCACGGGCCTGAAGAAGCCCTGCCTGGGGACTGCAGTGGGCCCGAGGGCAGGGGAGCTCAGGCAGTCTGTCCCTGACAGCCCCACGCGCTTGCGGGGAGACCGTGGAACACCCCTGGAACAAGCTCCACCCAACTGCCAGCCCACTGCAGATAACTTTTTAAAAAAATAGTTCTTCTTTAGGATTATGCTCTAAGAAACTGTATGGATTTATTTCCATACACGTACTAATTATTTTCTGGTGAAGGTTAGGCCTTCAATGAGTAGGAATAGGTAGGTTTGTTTTGGGGAAACCCACACCTGTTTAAGAAGTAAGCTATGTGAGTATACACTTCCACGTGTGGATGTCAGCCAAAGGATTTCAGTTCATATAACGATGGAACTCAAGCCCTAACTGACTATTATGGTGTGTCAGAAACCAGATGGTTATAAATTTCTTTTTCAGAATAAAAAGGTTTATTAAAGAGCTGAAGCCTAGGCTTCATTTTGTATGTGTGGGTCACTATGAAGGTTTTTAGACAGAGTGTGTTATGGTCCATTATTTCACTTCCAAGAAACAGTCAGCAGTGTCTTTTCTGATTTACTAGTGCAAGTTTCAACTTGCTCAGTGGACCGGTTTCTGTGGATTTTACATTTCTTGGTTTTTGTGTATCCAACAACTTTTGTAATGACCTATGTATAAATTTGCTTCAGGACATGTAGCAAATTGATACAGTTTTAGCAATGAGGCCTTGCTATTGTTTACTCTGTATGGTTATATTAGACAATTAGGAAGGAATCAGGTGTTTCCTGCTGCCATCTCTGGCTCTGGGAATCCCCTTCTCCTGCCACGCGGCCTGTGATGAGATGTGCTTTCTTGCCTCAGGGCCTTGATTACCAAATCTTCAATTTAGTTTATATTTTTGCCTAAAGTTTGATTTTTAAGTTTTGAATTGTTTTTCATCTTCTCCCAACTTTGCATCTTATGTTCCGAGATCATTCTTCAAAACCTTTCTCCAAGTACGTCTCCTGGGTGCTTGGAGACCCAGGCAACAACAGGGACCTTGCCTAACAAACACAAATAATGTCACCTAATCATTCGTACCCTCATATTAATCTGAAATAAAAAACATGCAAAACAAAAACAAAAATGAAAAAGCAAGAGAGAGTATACCTATGGAGAAAGTATAATCAGCTCTAGGGGTCTTATGCAAAGAGTTCAGGTATGTTAAATGACACGGAACATGTAAGTATGGTCCTTCAATAAGAAGGTGGAAGGAAAACTAAGATCTCTAAGTTTTGTGAGTTCTACAATCGGCATTTTTAAAACCGAAGGATTTCTAAATTCTGTTAATAACATGAACCTTAAGGGATGGTAAAATAAATATAATTACCTAACAAAACAAAGTAAAACGTTTCTCCACATTCATAAAATCACACCCTGTAATCCTAATACTCTGGGAGGCCGAGGTGGGTGGATTGCTTGAGTTCACGAGTTTGATACCAGCCTGAGCTAGAGTGAGACCTTGTCTCTAAAAAAATAGCTGGGTGTTGTGGCCGGTTCCTGTGGTCTCAGCTACTTGGGAGGCTGAGGCAAGAGGGTCGCTTGAGCCCAAGAGTTTGAGGTTGCTGTGAGTTATGATACCACGGCACTCCACCAAGGGTGACAAAGTGAGACTCTGTCTAAAAAAAGAAAACCCCAAATCTCACACGCACACACAGATGTTTTTTGTTGGTGTTTTATAAAAATGATCAGATTATATTCTCCACATCTTGCTTTTCTTAATAGGTACAGCATGAAAACATCTCCAAGTCAGCTGGCATATCTTTAATGTTCTTTTATTTTGAAAAGTATAGACTTTGTGTTTTTTTTGAGGAGTTTTAGGTTTATAGAAACATGGAGTGGAGAGTACAGGGAGTTCCCATATAGTCCCCCAAGTCCACATTTACCCTGTTACTGACATGTTGCTTTAGTTGGTGCATTTGTTATAGCTGATGAGCCAAAGAGGATATGTTATTAGAGTAACTTAAAGTCCATAGGTGACATTCTTGCTATTGTTCAGGCTATGGGTTTTGACAAATGTGTAATGACGTGTGACTACTGTCACAATATCACACAGATTTGAAAGCTTCATGCCATGAAAATCCTCTGTGCTTTATCCGTTTGTCCACCCTCCCCTCCTGAGAATCCCTTGCAGCCACTCAACATTTTTATCATCTCTGCCGTTCTGCATTTTCCAGAATGTCATATTTTGGGGAATACAGTATCCATGGGTTCAAGCCTGTGGCCCACGGGCCACATATAGATTATTTGCCGACTGTTTTGCTTCTCTTCGGCACTGGATATTGTGAAAACTTTTCTTTTGCTCATCAGCTTTTGTTAGTCTTTGTGTATTTAGTGTGTGTCCAAGACAACTTTTGTTCTTCTAATGTGTAGGCTGAGAAGAAAAAAGGGTCGGATACCCCTGTAGCCCTTTCAGACTGATGGCTTCTTTCCCTTAGCAATATGATTTAAGTATCTTCTATATCTTTCCCTGGCTTGGTAGCTGATTTTTCTTTTATAACTAATACTTGTTATTTCTTTTTGTGGAAATAGTTTATCCATTCACCTATTGAATGGATATGTGGATCACTTATATGTAGGTATACAATTGCACGTTATTCCTTTGGCAATTACGAATAAGGCTTCTATTAGTATTTTTGTGCAAGTTTTGTGCGAACATAAGTTTTCATCCCATTTGAGGAAGTGCCAAAGAGTGTGATTTTTGGGTCAGATGTTATGAGGGTGTTTAGTTCTATAAGAACCTGCCAAACTGTCTTTTAAAGCAGCTGAACCATTTTGTATTCCCACCAGCAATAAAGGGGGTGCCTGTTGCTGCACATCCTGACCACACTTGGTGTTAATCAGTGCTTTGGATTTTAGCTGTTCCATAGAGGTATCTGGTTGTTTTAATTGATGAATTGCTGGCATTGCACATACCTTATGGCAGGAATCTTCTTTCCTGACCTGATTTTCTCTCTTTTTTGTTTTTTTGAGACAGAGCCTCAAGCTGTCACTCTGGATAGGGTGCCTTGGCATCACAGTTCACAGCAACCTCCAATTCCTGGGCTTAAGCGAGTCTCTTGCCTCTGCCTCCCAAGTAGCTGGGACCACAGGCACCCGCCACAACGCCTGGCCATTTTTTGGTTGCAGCCGTCATTATTGTTTGGCGGGCCCAGGCTGGATTTGAACCCACCAGCTCAGGTGTACGTGGCTGGCGCCTTAGCCTGTTGAGCCACAGGCGCCAAGCCCTGACCTGATTCTCTTACTGTTGTTTGCTTTGTTTGCTTTGCTTTGCTGTGTTTTGGAATGTTTGCAGGACGGAACGAGATGTGATTTAAGTGATCTGCACAGGATCTAGGGGAGGGTTGCGCTCTATTTGTGATGACTCTTTAATTTGTAGTTGCGTGTTCACGTTTTGATTTCTCTGAGGAAGTTTTAAAGTGTTTAGCTTGGACAAGTATTTTTGCTTTGCTGAAAAAGCAGGTGAAGAGATAAATAATGACCTGGGTGGTTCCTTAGATTAGGAAATAAGTGAATATGCTCCTTTGATCACTGGAAGGTCAACTATTGTGGTTTTGTGTTTATTGATTATTAGTTGTAGAGATACCATGTCCTGCTTCTCTGTGTACACATTTTATTACAGAACGTGGGTCTTGTTGAAAAGACCCATCTTTCTTCTCTTCGCAGACTTCTTACCCATCACTCCCTCCTCCCTTGGTGAGGCCTTTAGACTCTTTCTGCCTTAACCCATTTGACTGTCCTCCCCTGGGGATTCCTAACACTTGTTTCATTACCACTCACTCGGCATCCAGTCATATTGTGTGAAGACTTCATATGTTGCCTTTTTATTGTTTAAGTCTATCATAGTGATTTCACTTTAATGTATGTATATATATTTTCTGTAATGGTGTTGTGAGCTAGGTGAGGGCTCACTTACTTATTCAGATCCCCCGCACGTAGGCATGTTTATGTTACACAATAACTATTGGTTAAATGGATGAATGAAGGATTGAGCTTATACTCTGTGTAATATTATGTTTGGAAGTTGTCTGTTCAATAAAATCCTTTTAGTATAGTGCAGGTCAATAGATATTAATATTAATGAATCTCAATACACGGATGCTATGTTTTTAACTTACCTTCTAGGCGAAACCATCCAACTTTAGCAATTTGATTATGACTGCTGTGTATGCCCAGTGGCTGACTTTCCAAATAGTTAGAAGAGAGGAGCTGAGTTCTTAGCTTCTGCATTACAATCTGTGTTCAATATTTATGGAAGAGAAATCTTTCGACAAATATGTAAGACTATTGGTGAGTGAAGGAAAGGCTCTCAGTATGAGAGAAGAAAATATCTTAAAAAGATCCACCATTGGCTCAATGCCCGTAGCATAATGGTTATGGCGCCAGCCACATACACAGAGGGTGGCGGGTTCGAACCCGGCCCGTGCCAGCTAGACAACAATGACAGCTACAGAGTGCTGTGGCAGGTGCCTAGACTCCCAGCTACTCGGGATGCTGAGGCAAGAGAATCGCTTAAGCCCAAGCATTTGAGGTTGCAGTGAGCTGTAATGCCATAGCACTCTACCAAGGGTGACATAGTGGGACTCTGTCACCAAAAAAAAAAAAAAAAAAAAAAAATCCACCATTATCTTCAGTTTCTTTGAGGTTGTGTTTACATAAAAAAAATTTGTTTTGTGTTCTAGAATGAGAAGATGATTTTATGATCTAACAAGTTCCATGAAGAACTTCCTTTTGGTTATCAGTCCTGGTATAACCTGTACAATATTCATCTCTGGATTTATTGAGGTTGCTGTGTTCCTTTCACATCATTCATATTTTTCTCCCCAGGGTGCCACTTTCCTCTCTTTTCTTTCTTTTTTTTTTTTAAATAATTTTATTAGATCACAATTGTGTACATTGGTGCAATCATAGGGCAGAATGTGCTTCATATACGATCAGAAATGTTTTGATCGTACTGTTACAGGTAGTCTTCATGGCATTTTCTTGATCACTATATAAAGACATTGATACTCTACTTTTAATAAGTTTTACCAGTACCCTGCTAAGATGCACCACAGGTGTGATCCCACCAATTGCCCTCCCTCCCCCATCCTCCCCCCTCCCCTCCCCTCCCTTCCTCTCTTTTCTTAATACCAAGATATGGAAACTCATTTATGCCGTGGTGTGTGATGCCAGGAAACGGAGGCTTGTTTATAGCTCTCTCTGCAGGACCTTTCTCGGCCATAGGTAGACGTTTGCTGCCTCGGTACAAACAGGCGGCCTTCAGACGAGCATTCTCTACGGAAGGAGCAGTTGGTTGGGAGGATTGACACTCAGGTTTGGACAGTGAGTCTGAACTACACTTTGTGTGCTTAAGAGCTGCGTGACTTTGGGTGAATTTGCCTCCGTTTTCTTCGTTGGTACAACATAGACAGCAGCTGTTACTTCACAGGGGTCCTTCCCGTGGGGAAGTGGCCTGGAGTGGTACCTGGCTCCTTGCAGGGCAGTGTATCCAGTGGGGACGTTTAGGGCACAGCTTACTGCCATGCTGTTGTCCTGTTTCCTACGAGTAGCGATGGTCCCGTCACATCACCGCAGTCCCTGGAAGAGCGCAGTGTGGGGCGGGAGGCAGCCAGACCACAGTTGCACACTGACCTTGACCCAACTGCACTTCCAGCCTTCCTTTTGGATGGGCTGGCCCTGGATCTGCCCCAGAGGCAGGGAGGTTGATTAGTACTTAAACCTGTACTCCTCCCATCCCCCCTTCTTTTGGGAAGAGAGAGTTTCGGTGGCCGATGTGTGCCTTCCTCACGGTCCAGGCCAGCTGCTCGCATGCGCTTGAGCTCTGTCAGTAGAAGAGACCGGGCCACGGCGGGGAGGTCCCTTCTGCATGGCCGAGGCTGCGGTGGTCGGCCCCAAGGCGCCCCGCTGCCCCGGCCCATTTCCCAGAGTCACGTCTTTCCCCGAGTGTCTTCATGTGGCTCTGGCAGGGCGCACAGAAGGCCCAGGGGTGTTGTGGGTTCCCAGAGTTTAATTCTAGAGGGTGAGGCGCCTCTAGGGAGTAGTCCTTAGAAAAGCAAAGGAGGGTTCCAGAAATTGAGAGAGGGGAGAATATCGAGAGGAAAGGGATAGGGAGCCACAACCATTGGTTTGGCAGCAGGGATGGGGGAGGAGAAGGCAGAGCCGGGGCGTGGGGAGCAGCCCGATCCTTCTTCTCTTTCAACAGCTTGGCTGGGAAGGAAAGGAAATGGGGCAACAGTCGCTGAAGTTCAAAAGGGATGCAGTTTTTATAGATGGGAGGCCCAGGTGGGAGGTTCGCTTGAGCTCACAGGTTCGAGAGCAGCCCGAGGAAGAGTGAGACCCTGTCTCTACTAAAAATAGAAAAACTGAGGCAAGAGGATCGCTTGAGCCAAGAGCTGGAGGTTGCTGTGAGCTATGATACCACAGCACCCGACCCAGGGTGACAGCTTGAGACTCTTGTCTCAGGGAAAAAAAAAAAAAAAGATAGGAGAGACTTGACAACGTGTGTATTCTGAAGGGAAAGATATGAGAGGATGTTGAGGAAAATAAATGCATTTAAATTTGCACTGCTTTTTGCCACCTTACACGTGGCTTCTTATCTTACATCGTGACTACCTGTTTTTTGGCTTGGGATTCATGGGTATTTCCTGGCTCCTTTCTGTCCCTGCCCCTCATAGGTTTCTGGCTGCTCATCTATTAGTGGATTTCTCACACTCCTGCTGTGGAGTCGGGGGACAGTAGCTGCTGCTTATGCTTTTAGGAGGAGACTGGTGGTGCCTCTGGTCTTGTTCCTCTATCCTCAGCCACCTGTTAGCCCTTCCTAATTACCTTTACATTGTTCCTGCAGAACGTATGTGTGTCAAGACATATCTCAGCCATTTCATTCAACCTGTGCTGTTGCTAATTTTTTCACTTTTATGCTTAATTCTTTGACAGTTTTGGGATGTAAGCCTAGCCAATTTCTGTCGTGGGCAGTAATACAGGAAATGAAACTCACAAAATAAACTTTTGACATAGAACTCATATAAACCTGAATGGGAACATTTAGTTACTGTTTCCCGGTAAGTAAGCTGGGACTGGTTGTTTGGACAGGGGGAGTTGGTACATGGAAGAAGTCTCTACAGTGTCCAGACTTCATTTTTCGTTCTTTCTGTTTCCCTCCTTCCCTCTTTAGCTAGTTTGCTGCAGAGTAGAAAAACCATGTTGGAGGCAAGGCTGGAAGTTGGAATTTGGGTGCTCCCTGGGGACCCCATCCCCAAGCCAGACTGGCCACTGGGACTCTGCCCTCCTCACCTGCTGACCCCTGTGGGGACCTGGCCCTGCCTGGGCTGTGCCTCCTTCTCAGAGCCTTGTGCTTTAGTGGGGATGGGAGCTACTGTCTGTGACCCTCTGGGGCTGGCAGCACCTGTGGTTGCCACCCTGAGAGGGTCTGAGGCACCAGCAGAGGCAGCAGTAGCTGGTCCTGATTGCCTTCCCGGCTCCCAGCCTGTCCGCTCTTAAGAGCTGACTACATTCCTGCCCTTCCTATAGCCCCATTCTTCTGCATTTTCTGGGATACTTTGATGGAAAATCATGTCTCTATTTCTCTTTCTCTCTTTTTGGTTAAGCCAGTCTAACTTGGATTTTTTTCACTTGTAACTAAACTAATATAGGTGCCTTCCTTGTCCTTAACTCAAGGTTTGTCTTGAATGGAAAATGAATGAGAACCACTAGATCTAAAGCAGTGGTCCCTAGCTAGCTTTGCCAAGAGCAAAGGTCCTGCCATGCCCGGCTCCTGCCTGTGCAGCCCCTGGGAAGCCTGCCCTGCCACGGTCCCTGGGATCGGCTTCTTTCATCCCCCCGCCCCCACAGGTGTAAATTTCAGGAACCAGGTGAATGGTAGTACCTGGCTCAGCATATGATCGGTGCTTCTGTTTTTTCTAGAAAAATAAACATTTCCATTAAGGTGTCACCACCATTATTGCATTTCCCACTAGAAGCAATGACATTTTCATATGTATAAACTAGTCGCTTTGTTGTTAAACTCAACTGTGACTAAGTGTTGCATCATAGGAGTTTTGGTCCCCGTAGCCCTGCCCCCAACTTTAAAGAAAACCTTTATTAGCCTTCCGTATTTGGTGCTTCAGAGCTAATAACCACAGGATTCTTGGCCCATCCAAAGTCTGTAAAGCCACTTAAAGCCTTCCCTTCATGGCCATGCTTGTTCTCCTGCAGCACTGTGGAACGACCCCTGAGGGTGGACTCAGGAGCTCTGGGTTTTGGCGCTGCTACTAATTTGCTGTGCAGCTTTGAGCAATTTACTTACCTTCTCTGGTCACACATTCACTTACCTATAAAAAGTGCTTGCAAACAAAATTCCTGAAGGTTCTTTTTCCATTCCCACCGACCTGCAGCGCTTTTAAGTGCTTTCTTTGTGTTATGCTGAGCAGTTCCTCTAGTCCCTTCAGAATAAACCTTCCCTCAGAAGCTTATGGATTGTAGCTCTAAGCCCTGCGTCTTTCTTGCATGATCTCACTTGCTTTTTTCCCCTTTGTCTTTCTCTCTGTTCTTTTTTTCCTCTGGAGGCAAAGCCAGAGAAAGGAAGAAAGTGGAGGCGTGCGCATGGCAGCTACTATAGTTCCTGACAGTCTCTTAATCTGTAGGAAGTTACTTTGGCAACCGTGAACCCATATCCCTGCCTCTGAACTAACTTTATCCTTCCTTATTATTATTTCATTTTGATGGGATGGCTTCTTATAGATTTTTTTTAAAAAATCTGGTTTTCTTCCTGAAATTTCTTAAAGAGACCAAGCCTATTTTCCCCATCTGAATTCTGAAGCAGACTTTACGGAGGAGGAGAGGCACGGGGTGGTGCCCTTGGGGGGCAGCGGGAGGTTGTGCGTGGACCTTGCTCTGGGCCGGAGGTTGTGCGTGGACCTTGCTCTGGGCCGGAGGTTGCGCGTGGACCTTGCTCTGGGCCGGAGGTTGGTTGTGCGCCAGCCTGCAGCAGTGTGTCCTGAGTGTGACATGGATGAGCAGCTTTCCCTTCCAAAGACTAGTCTCCCCTGTCTCCCAGCCTGCAGAAGCCTGTGCAGGGAGGCATAGTCCTGATACACTGTCGGTTTTGACAGAGAAGTATGAACGGAAGGCAGAGTCAGGCCAAGTTTGGATGTCATGACACAGATTAAAGCAAAGGGAAGGGGAGGGCCAGGCAAATCTAGCTTGAGGGCAGTCACACTACTGCATCAGGAAGGGTTCGATCAGGAGGCATCACACGGGAGCGAGGGCAAAATGGGCTGCTCTGATGGTTCCAGGGCCTGCTATCCTATAGCTGACTTATGTCATCTATCTGTCATTTGGAGGCCTCTGCTCATCGGTTCTAACCCCAGTTCTATACCGTAAGAATCCAGAGCTCTCCATGAGTTTTCTCTAAATGTGTGTGTGTTCATGTCGCAGTTGCTCCCCACTCTGCGTTCCTGCATCCCCAGCTACTGTTGCTTGTGCTCTGAATCCATCCCTTTAGCATTTTCTATCAAAACCTCAACCGTAACACATGAGGAGGTCCAGAGTGATAAAGGAGCAGCTGTGTTGATGTGACACGGAAGGAGGGGCCTCTGTCTGGGCCGTCCGGCCCCCCGGCTCCTGGGCTTCTTGCTGGCCCTCCATAGTTTGCAGCCTCTCCTCCCAGCCCTGCTTTCTTTCTCCCTCCTTTTAAGAGAATCTAAATCTTTTCTGCCATGAAACAGGTCGAGCATGTCTATTTGCTGTGGATCCTAGCTAACATCTGTGTTCTGAGAGGCTCACCTTGGACTTCAAAATCCTACGGAGGAATCTTCTCCAACAAAGACAATGGACTTTGTACACATTGACCTTGGGGCTTCAGCTAAGCACCAAACTGTGTAGGAAAGAGGTGGGGGAGGGGATGGTGAGGAGAGACAGGACTTGGGGGGGTCCTCTCTGTGGTCACCTGTGATGGCAAGGACTGTGTCAGCGTCACCATTTGAGCCTGGGAGCACATTCCAAGGTGCCTTGAACAGAGTGGGAATTCTGTCAATATTTACTGAACACAGAGATGTGCTCAGCACGGTGCTAACGGATGATTAAAAAAGTTAATAATTGTTGCCCTTAAGGAGTTTATAATCTAGTCAGGAAGACAAAAATAACTCAGATGAGAATAATTAAGCCTTGAATCTAGTGGCACTGACAGGAGGAGGGTGCATTTACCAAGAATGGAAGTGCTTAACCATATTTACATTCTTTGTTATATATTTAGCATTTAAATAAAATTGTGACTCCTATCCAAGTTATCACTCATTTAGATACAGTTTTTTTCCATATTAAAATTAAAAATGTAAAGCCATATTTTCGAGATTTTTAAAGGGCATGGAAGATTGTGAATTTCATTGTAGCATTGACAAATGACTATCTAGTTTTAACAAGTTACTTTGAATTTAGTAAAATCTAAAACTTTAGTTTTGTTTTCTGGCTAATATTTTAATGGAGAGATATTTCCATGGGGGTATTAGGATAACATACTGTTTTTGGATATGTGACACATTTCCTTGTATTTTTAAAATCACTTGAGTATTTTAAAGGAAATTTAATCCATCCGATTTTGATCCAAATATAATTTACTCACAATAATGGAGAAATATTTGATATCCAGAGCTATCTATTGATGCTCTTGAAGTTCTTCTCCTGGGAAATAAGAAATCACATTTTTCCAAGAGTGAGTCACAAACCTTATAATGTCTAATTTTTCTGCTTATTTAACAAAACTTGAATTAAGTATGAAATTGCACAATTCCAGATCCATTATTTTTAATTTTTTGAGTCTTTCTTTTAAACCATGCAAAGGAAATTTTCTTTAAAGAGATTTTCTTTTTCTTATCCTGACAATTTTATCTCCTAGCCTGTTTTTTTTTTTTTTTTTACCCCAAACAATGATTTTGGATGATTTAAGGTAATAACACAATTTTGATGTCTGTGGATTAATGGTGTTGGTATTCAAGATGTTTCAGACCTGTCAGAAGCTTGGAAATAGCATTTAAATGTATTGCTTAATTTTAATTTTAAAACACTTTCTCTGAGAATTAGATACCAGTCCTAGGTGAGTATTTTGAGTTTAAAAAAGAGGGTTTAGGGCGAGTTAACACATTTTTCGTTCTTGTAAGACCGGAAATCCATTTGCAAATAAAATAGAGGTCTGTATATCAGTATTAGATTTTGGAAGTGAAATGCCAAGAACTTTGGCTTTGTCACCTTGTAAGAGGTCTTGGGCCAGCCGGGAATGGGGGTCGGGGTGTGTGGGCCTGGGGCTTCAGCACCCTTGCTGCCCTGGGATGCGATTTCTTGAGCACCTGACTTCTCTTGAGGCTTGCTCTGACTTCCAGATCCTGACTTCTTCTGGCCTCCTGAGGGTGGTGATTTCCCAACTCTTCCTCTGACCTGGGCTTACAGGTTCCCCTTGTAGCCAGGCGGGGCTCTGCGGCCCTCTGCTGCCCCCTGCTGCTCGCAGGAACTGGCAGGGACACCCCCCCGCCAGGCCCCACCGGCCCTGGGATCTGATGCTGGAGCGTTGGGGAGTCTTCTGTTCTACCCTTCCTTTAGTTCCTCAAACAAACCTTAGGCAGACAGATCTTCCTAAATATCGTTTCCCCTGAGACAGTCAACTCAGTTGTTGTGGTTGGGTGCACAGATTGCCTGGGTTCAGCCTTGCCACTTCTTAACTCTATGACTGTGGTCAAGCTAGTTATGCTCTCTGTGCCTCAGTTTCCTAGCCTGCAAATGGGGTTGGAAATTCCCTTATCATCAGGAAGAGTAAATGAAATAATAAGTACATGTTTAGAACAGTGTGTGGCAGACAGCAAGGGCTACGGAAGCGGTAGTTACTGTCCCAGTTTTAGGATTTGCTACAGACCAGCATTTCCTGAAGCGGGACTGACTCATCACACAATTAGATGGTTCAAGGGCATGGCTTTAAAGACAACCAAGCCGCAGTGAGAAACAATTCCTCTTCTCAGCTGTCTTTTCAGCTCTTCTGATTACATCAAGGTGAAAGGTCTGTCTGGTAGTAGAATGTTTTTTACCTTTCTCCAACACTTGCTAGCCTCCCACCTTTGGGTTTTTTCCTGCCTTTGGGTTCATTTCTCTTCCATTCCATAGAGCTGACTGTCATTCCTCGCAAGGCCTCATTTGAAACTAACATCAATATTATTAACCTGAAAAAACCAAAATAACATCCTGTGTGAGGCCTCCCCATACCTCACTCTAGGCTTCTCCACTTCCCCAGACTCTCTTGTGCATTTCACCAGTTCCATTTATTAGAGTGCCATTTCTTAGTTTATGATACCTATAAAAAAAAATTATGCTAAAGCAGAAATTCTGAAGGCATGTCAGCCATCACTGGGCAGTCTGGCTAAAACAGAGGCCTGCTGGGAGTGTGCAGAAAGGTTCTGTGACCCGCTGAGGGCGTTGGCTTAGCATAATTTTTTTTTTTGAGACAGAGCCTCAAGCTGTCACCCTGGATAGAGTGCAATGGCATCACAGCTCACAGCAACCTCCAATTCCTGGGCTCAAGTGAGTCTTCTGCCTCCGCCTCCAAAGTCATTGGGACTACAGGCGCATGCCACAACACCCGGCCATTTTTTGGTTTCAGCCACCATTGTTGTTGGTGGGCCTGGGCTCGATTCGAACCCGCCAGCTCAGGTGTACGTGACTGGCGCCTTAACCCGTTGAGCCACAGGCGCCGAGCCTTAGCTTAATTTTTTTAAAGGTTCATCCATGTTGTAGATTTGTACCTCATTCCTTTTCATTGCTGTGCAATCCTCCCTTGTGTGGATAGGCTACATTTTATCTATTCATCAGCTGATGGACATTTGGATTTTTGCTTTTGGCTATTATGAGCAATGCTTTTATAAACATTTGTGTATAAATTTTTGTATAGATCTATCTTTTAAGCTTACTTCCCTTAATACAGGGTGTCTATAAAAGTCCACATGCAATTTACAATGTAAAGCTATTTTATTTATTTATCTATTTTATTTTATTTTTTTTTGAAACAGAGTCTCAAGCTGTCACCCTGGATAGAGTGCTGTGGCATCACAGCTCCCAGCAACCTCCAATTCCTGGGCTCAAGCGAGTCTCCTGCCTCTGCCTCCCAAGTAGCTGGGACTACAGGTGCCCGCCACAACACCCGGCTATTTTTTGGTTGCAGCCGTCATTGTTGTTTGGCGGGCCTGGGCTGGATTCGAACCTGCCAGCTCAGGTGCATGTAGCTGGCACCTTAGCCCGTTGAGCCACAGGCGCAGAGCCTGTAAAAGTATTTTAAATAGCACAAGAAATTTTTTTTTTTTTTTTTGAGACAGAGCCTCAAGCTGTCGTCCTGGGTAGTGCACTGTGGCATCACAGCTCACAGCAACCTCCAACTCCTGGGCTTAGGCAATTCTCTTGCCTCAGCCTCCCAAGTAGCTGGGACTACAGGCGCCCACCACAACGCCCGGCTAGTTTTTGGTTGTAGTTGTCATTGTTGTTTGGTGGGCCCAGGCTGGGTTCGAACCCACCAGCTCTGGTGTATGTGGCTGACGCCTTAGCCACTTGAGCTACAGGTGTCGAGCCAGCACAAGAACTTTTAAGGACACCCTGTATAATGTCCTCCAGGTTCTTCCATGTCTTTGCAAGTGACAATATTTCCTTCCTTTTAAAGGCTAAATCATTTTCCATTGTGTATGTATACCATAGTTTCTTATCCATTTTTCTATTGATGAACAGGTTGATTGCACATCTTGACTGTGGTGAATGTTGCTGTAGTGAACATTTTGGACTGTGACTATCACTTTGACATGCTGAATTCATTTCCTTTGGATGTATACCCGTAAGAAAGATTGCTGGATCATGTGGTAGTTCTATTTTTAACTTTTTGGAGGACCCTCCTTACTGTTTTCCATAATGGTTGTATTAATTAACAATCCCCTCAGGGTGGGCAAAGGACTTGAAGAGAAACTTCTCTAAGGAAGATAGGCGCATGGCCTACAGACACATGAAAAAATGCTCACCATCCTTAATCATCAGAGAAATGCAAATCA